>BQNB010142145.1:0-17174 GCA_026074375.1 Tanacetum coccineum | reverse complement strand
AGGTTTAGTCCCTGGACTAGGGACTTAACTAAACTAACTTTTAAACTAACGAAAGGACTAACGGTGTAATCAACTAGGGACTATTATTAAACTAACAAGGACTAACTAAGTAACTTTTAAACTAACAGTAACTATTAAAATGGACAAAACAGGCCCCTGAACCTTCGAAAAACTAACAAACAGCATCCTAATTGATTAAAACAGCTTATTCAACAGAATTTAAAAGCTAAAACTAATTTAATACTCAACTTTTACTTATTAAAAATAAGCTAATAAGCTTATCAGCTTATAAGTGCTAGCAACTTAGTATCTTACCTAAATGAACAAAGTAAAGCTAAATCACTAGAAAGATTCTTAATACTTAAAAAAAAATAAGCTTATTCTAATAAGCAAATCCAAAACAACTTATTCACTCTTTTATGAAACAAACACCCCACAGCTTATGAATAGAACAGGAATAAGAACGAATGTTAAACAAGAATAAGGTGTACCTTAGCTAGAACAGGAAAGCTTAACAGCTTATTATGAGCTTATGGCTTAATTCACATAAGCTCTTATCAAACCAATAACAATCCTAGACTAACCTATATGCTGCCCAACAGCTCTAAACCACTTGGAAATATAGCAGCCATCCAATTCCTTTTTATTTCCAAGTCTTCAACAACTCAATCAAACAAACAAACATGAACACAAAATCTTAACGGAATTTAAATGAACAAAAAGATTTAAATGAAACGGAAATTTTATTAAACTGAAATAATAATTCTTACAAACTCGAAACAAGAGTACAAAACATTTAAATGAAAAATTACATTCGAAATAAGAAAATTAAAACTAAAACTGACTCTCGTATATGCTGGATATTGGGGGTTTTATACCCGAGCCTTGGGCTAACCTTCTTCTCGATCCTTCTTCTCTCTTTCATCTCAACCCTTCATCAACTCTCTCTCTCTTTGATCTTTTATAAGAACCGTTGGATTAAAGATGTGAGCACCCGGATTGATGATGTGGATATATGTGTTAGTTGTGTGAGTGAAAACAATTACACACGTCACATCCACCAATAGTTGATCTTCATTTTGCCAGGGTGGAATGGTTTAGACATGGGTTGATAGTGATGGATAGGTTACGGGTTGTGAGGGGAATATTAACCCTAAGGTTAATTTGAGTGTAGGTGAGGGGTTAACTAATTAGGGTTTAGGTGTTCTTGGTGTTCATGTGTGGGTGAGAGAGTTTTAATCCGAATTGGGGGTAAAATGAGTGTACAGTAACTGTTTTGGGGATATAAGTTACACCGGGTTGGTCGGGTTAAGGGTTCGGGTTTGGTGTGGGTAATCGGGTTAGGGCTAGGGCTGCGATTGGTTGAAAGGTGTACCCATGGGTAGATTTGACCCGGCATTTGACCCGCGATTTTTATTACTTTGGGGAAATTGCATTATCGACCCTTGTGTTTGGCTGAACTAATTTTCAAGTTAAAACAACTTCAATAAATTGCAAAGTTAGCCCTCGGAGTTATAATCAATGGAGCTGGGCTTTGGGATTGACTGTGGTTGAGCTGAGGTTGACTGCAGAAGGTTGAGGCTTGATTTTCTTTGGCTTCATGATCACTCATCCGATCTCGTGTTCGTTTTTGCCTGTTTTCTTGACTGTTTTCTGTGATTTTTGACATATCCGTACCTGCACACATTAAACTCAGATACAAGCACATTTTTGCCATTTTTGATCCGTTTTGGGTTTATTTGGGTCTTTTTAAGCATAAATAGATATGTGTATTCTACACTTATCAAAATTCCCCAAACTAAACGATTGTGTGTCCTCACGCAATATCACATGCCTTATAACCAAATACCTCGAAAATTCCCCAAACTAAACCTTTGAAAAGTAGCAAAGAGTTTTGTTTAAGAGATCACAAGTTATAAAACACCCGACTTCCCATTTTCTAAGATTTTTTTTGTCGTAAACTCGCGAAATTCATAACTCGTTCGTTATTAATTGAAAAATTACGATTCTTATCATTTTGGAATCCTAAAAATGTGTACTATTTATTAAAAATACTAATCCTTGCTGTTTGTAATTTTTATAAAAATGTTTTTATAAAAATTTACTTACGACATCGTTTATTAACTGAATACGACGTAAATAAAAGTCTCCTGGATACGACATATTGGACTTTTATATTCGTTTGGTGGTTTCTGTGGAAGTGTAGGCACGATCATCGTATCTTCCTTATGGATAGCGTATAGTTTCCAAAAAAATAGTAATCTTCAAATGTATTCGTTTAAGCTTCTAGAATGTGTCCTTTTTGCTAATCTTCACCAGTACCCATAATTATCGGCAATTCGCAATACAAACGAATTAACAACAAGTCTTGCATAATTATAAAAAAATGGTTACTTACAGGTTAAGGAAGTACAAAAGATGACGTATTTGATTCGGCAAATATCCTCCCACCTTGAATCCTACTTGTCTCAAGTAGCCTCACAAGAAGTTTATGAAAACTTCTGGCTAATACCCGAAGGCGTTAGCCTTCAAACGTCATAATCAATACAAGAGTAATAATTTAGCCAAGGTAAAATAACCGAGTTAACAAATGATACCAAAAACTAAACGATTACAAGATTATAGGAGATTACAAGTTGATTCCTATGGAATTGATTATGTTGCAATACCTCTTATGCGCTTCTTTTCCTCTGAAAATCAACTTTTAGGGTTTAGGTATTGAAAATATGATTTAGCACACTTAAAAATCGTTTTTGAGTTTTCTATTTATAAGGTCTGGAAAAAGGTCAATACGGCTTATCGAAAGTCTTCGATACGGCGTATTGGGGGGGTTTTTTAGAGTAGGAACCACGTTTGATATCTTCTAGAATATTTAATTTCCATAACTTGAATACGGAGTATTGGTCGTCCCTGGATACGGCGTATTGGTCTTGTTTCCTTCGTGGTCTTTTGTGAAGTGTAGGCACAGATACACCGTGTCTTCCTTGATGGATACAGCGTATTGGTTGTCAGAGTAGTAATCTTCATATTTCTTCGTTTAAGCTCCAGAATGCGTGCCTTTTTGCTAATACAGCAATTCTCAAATACAAACAATTAAGTAACAATTCTTTGCAATAATTAAACTAAATGGGTTATTTTCATGGGATAAATGATTCTATAAAAGTGACGTTATTTGACATCATCATAGATAAAAAACAACAACCTAAGTTGGCGTTCCCTTAACGGTTAACTTCTCAATCATCCCATATTTACATACTTTTACAAGACAAGTGGCGATATCTACCACTTTATACAAAACTTTACATCGTTGACTTATAAGACGTATCAACGAATAATCAATCCTTCATATGATTCCTTTGGTTTAAGATTTTGTGAAATGATTATCTCCAAACTTTCCTCCTTTCTTTGTTGCGATTTATCTGATTTATTCTTTTTTTCTTTTAACAAGCTATCTACAAAACTTGGTGTAATTTCACCATCTTCACGATCATAATAATTCTGGATAATTCCTTCGGCAATTCTTCATTCTTCAGACGTACCAATAATTGTGTTGGTAGTAAAAATACATGAGTTTTGACTACTTTATATATTCCCATTTTCAATGTGCAAATTTCTTCCCAACCATACCAAAGATAGAAAATTGACACAAGACTCGGGAAATGCATACTTTACACTTTAAGCAACTAGCAACTGATAAATAGACTTAATCTAACAGGGTAGGCTAAGGTGTAAAGGTATAACGAAACATATAGTTGGTGTTATTCCTAAAGGACTGGCTCTATAGGTTTTCTAGGGGTATCTTACTCTTAAGATGAGAGTAAACAAAGGGTTTATATGGGGATTTAACTAACCAATGTAGTTAGTTAATAAAACAACATATAAAGGCTTTTGGGTGTAATCCTAGAAATTTACCAATTTAAACAAGTTACTCCATCTAAATCCATAGTACTCATTATTGTGGTCTCGAATAGATATACCAAGCCAAGTTCTAAAGTCTACAACATCATCGGTAACTCATATTTTTGTGGGATTTGGGTAAACATTTGGAAATGGATAATGTTGAATCCCCATAATATCTAATAAGGGTTATGTGTGCAGGTTATGTTACTATTAATTTCACAAAAGTATGCTTTTAAATTTTTTAAATTTGAGCATAATTTAAGCATTTTAATGTGAAAAATAGGACAAGTAACGTTCTAATTCCCATCCCCCTACTTAAATTATACAACGTCCTCGTTGTATAGATAAAACATTAAAAATGAGAAATTAAAAGAATTAGAACGAGAAACTCCCCTTATGTTTTGCTCGGTAGATTCTCCAAGTTGAGTTTATGAGCAAGAATGTGTGTCGTAAATGCATCTGGATGTCAGCATGACTACAACACACATAGGATCCCAGATGAACGATACTTCACCAACTATGTCAATTTCTTTTCCAGCAAAGCCCTGTGCAAAATATAGGAAAAATATGCAAAATCATATCTCGGGTATCCTACAGTTAATAAAAAATAAAAATAAACTATACAGGCAGTCAATACGCCGTATCCAAAAACTAGGATACGCCGTATAGAAAGACCTATAAAAAGTATCAATACGAGTCAGTCTGCTAAATACGCCGTATCATGTGCATGAATACGTTAAATGCAGAAAAATAAAGGACTGATAACGTCCAGACATTCAATACGCCGTATGGTATAGAGCGGATACACCGTATTGATTTCTGGGAAGACAGACTCGATAAAAATAAATAAAAACTGTCCGGGTTGTCTCCCGGGCTTCTTGGAATGTAAAGATTCCTAAGGTGGGTAAAAGCTGAGATAGTTAGTCCCGAGGTTGAAAATGAGAAATGGAGAATACTTCTCCTACATTAGATGCGTGTTACCTTTGATGTATCAACTGACGACCGTGAAGAAGACTTCTTTCCCGAAACGAAATGTAGTGGTAGTATAGTTGCAAGTGTACATGATGTCGCCGAGGATTAAAATAAGGCACTAAGCGACACCTGATTTAAGGTTAGTGATCCTTACTCCTTGATGTAACGACTTAGTGTGCGTATAAAGGAGCGAAAAGATTGGTGACTTTAGCCGAAGGGTAACATCCGTTCCCATCTTGGGGAACCAATCAAAGTAGCTAACGCCTTAAGCCAAACGGTATTGAATTAGGAATGTATGTAGTTGTCTCAACTTGATTAGTTGAGTCATCTAGGATTCGATGTGATGCTTTAGGACCGAGTCGACTATGTTAGTCGCGATGCCTAAACGTTGAAATTTTTATTTTACTTTTCGTCGGATGAGCAACGAGCCCATGATGCTCAATTATTTTCTTGATTGTTTTCAATTTGTCTTTTGACAATATGTGTTACTAGCGGGATTATCGCCGCCGAATTATGTGAATTATGTACTTTAGGTGCTATGTGCTTTGAAAGTTAATGAGCGCTTATGTCGCTTTTGTGAAGCCATGATATGGCTTAGGACGTGAGTGGAAGGGTATACTTACCCGGGTGTAGATTAAGGTTGATCTAAGTGGTGCATAAGCCTGATAGTCCATTGTCAATTGTGGGTTGTCAACTCGCAAGCTTGACTATGATTGGCCAAAAATCTAACCGTGAATTAGTCGAGATCATTTCCAAAAAGCTTGGCCATCTAGCAAGCCGGGCATAATGAGCAATCTAAACGGTTGGGTATGAACCCACGTGATAAGCATAACCATTGCTGAGGCTTTTTAATAATTGAGCATGGTTATTTTGCTAAAACTTATGAAAAGCGTGCATGATTGTTGCCAAGCGTGATGATAAGCTAAGTAGAAATATAAAGTCATTTTAAAATGACGGATAGGCGAATATGTGCTTAATTGATTGTGAGATTTTATATGTTAGCGTCATAATGCGTTTGATGGGGTTGTGTGTACTCCGAAATATTTTTCGCAACCGGTAGGGCATTATTAAATGAGACCGGGAGGGCGACATGTGTATTTTGCTTTTGAATATTAATGGGTATTTGGTTTCAGATAACGGCGTATGTTTTAGTTTTGTGTGAGGATGTTCATTTTGCTTCGTTAAAATGATCACCAAGTTAAGATTTGGGTTGGTCTTCCGTTCAAAGTTTTCCGTTTGGAAACAACGCAATTTATGTTTTCTCGGATATGTTCCGTGGCGTATTTTTGTCTCTCGTGATAAGAGCAATTGTGAATATATTTTTGATCTTGCCATTATAATTTACCGTTTGTTTCGTTGACTTCCATCCGGAATAGTCAAGGCGCGTATTATAACGTGTGATCTTTGCGTTCGAACATGTGAGACCTTCCGATTGCAAGGAAATCGTCTCACCGAAAGAGAAGTCAAGACGAGTAAGAAAGGATGAGCACCGGACGACGCTCCCTTAAGGTGGGTGGAATGTAACAACCAGAGTTTCATGACGCGTATGACGATCGTGAGTTCGACGTCATAATTGTTATTTTACGAGTTTTCGTAAGCGAACGTCGACATTTAAATTTTTATTTGTCGTAAATAATTATTTTCGTATTTTATTGAGAACGGAAATTTGAAATTTTTATTTTTGACGTTTCGTGAGTCACCGTTTGACCGCACGTTCGTTAATCGTTTCGAGCATCGTAAAAATCTACGGCGCATCTCGTTATTATTTTTATGATCATAATTTATTATTTTGTGAACTTTGTCGTCTTCGTTCCTTGTCCTTGGCCAAAGCTCGCGTTTAAGACTCGCATTTTATTTAATTGGGTACAAGTTACATTTTATTTAAACATTATACAAAGATTTTTACTAGTTAATAAAAAGAAAAAAATGATTTTTGCATGCCCAAGACCCCTAGGCCGACGCCTAGGTCTCACCCACACACTCATTTCATTTGGTTTCCAAGGTTCATGATTACAAGTTGCTTCATATATTGGATAAAAGTCTTATACACTCTCATACACAAAGCTAGCTCAAAAATCTTTGTCTCTTTCCCTTGTCCTTGGGTTCGGCCGAGCACCACACAAACACACCCTCACCATTTTTCCATTTTTATCTTGAAAATACATTCAAACACCATTCAAACAATGTTATGAATCAAGAAGGAATCAAGTTTTAGTTGTTTTCTTCCTCTCTCTTTTTCTTTTGGTTCGAACGAGCACCCAAACAAACACACTTTGGTGTTTTTATTCTTCTAGTCACTCCACATTGTTTAGAAAGATTATTTAGGATCATCCATGGAAGAAAAGGTGACATGCATTAAGGTTTGAGCAAGTTTTGGGTTTATTCAAATAAAAAGGTTTTGGTTCAAGAAATAGTTTAAAGATTGGTGGGAAAATATTAGTGGGAAGTTTTGGATTCAAAAAGGGTGAAGGTTTTGGGGTCGGTTTAAGGTTCAAACCAAAGAGGGGATACACCAAGGTGTATTTTGTTCAATTAGTTATTAACTAGTTTAGTTTGGATTGGTTTGAATTTGATTTGGTTCGATTTTGGTTGGGTTTGGTGTTCGAAGTCACGGCCAAGGGTACAAAGAAGACGAGTTTGACCATTTATCGAGTCCGATCTTGCTTGTTATAGCATTGTAAGCGTTCTTTTTATTTTTGTTTTGTTCATTTTCGTTTATTGAATGATATTAGTCGTTGCATGTGATGAAATCGACAAGATCTTGCGCCGATTAGATAGTCGACGTTATAAAATGATTGGGTGAGTTAGGTATAAACTATAGGCCATATTAGATATGCCGTAAGTGAGATTTTGGGGCAAAATGAGTTTTGACGTGATTTACAAAAGGTATATTTTGTGCAGAAACTTTGGCACGGTAAACGAGAATCGAGATTTTATGAAATTCAATTTTGGACTGAAAAATATGTTAAAGCCTTCTTAGACGATCGTTTTGATATAAAATGGAGCTTCTAACTCCTAATAACGAAGAAGTTAGAGCTAAAACGAGATATATATTTGAAGTATAAAAATTCAGCACTTGTAGAAAATAATGGTTGCTGTCAGAATTTTAAATGGCTGTTTTGAGCATCTTCGAGTCTGTTTCGACCTTCCGGCGAAACAAGAAAGTTGCTCAGAATGATGTTATACTTTGTCGCGAGGCTCGCTGATCTTAAAATCGAGTAATAACGGGTCAAAACCTAAGGTCAAAGTCAGTGTTTTTATTAAAAAATTCAAAGTTCATGCAGAAACTTGCAGGGGTATTTTGGTCATTTTTCGTTGAATTTCGGGTCTCGGCTAAAACTAAAAAGTTTTTCGGAATGTCGTTTTGCATAAAATCTCTTTTGAGTCCGAAGCGTGAAAACGTGATACAACGGGTCGTTTGGAGCGGGTCAGATTTAGTAAAATGTGTATAAAAAGTCAAAGTCAAATAAAGTCTACCGTTGACTTTTGAAAGTCAACGGGTAAATACAAAACTTGTCGGATGATTATAAAGAGTAATTAAGCGCTATTACTACTACGAGTGAGATATTTTAAACTTAACGATTGATACGAATGAAGTAGATTCTAAAAATAGAAACTTTTGTAATAATCGGAATATAATACCGGTATGAGTAATTAATAATCAAATTGGATGTCGAGGGTTCGACGAGATAACAAAATATTATTATAAGAATAATTAGAAGACGAGACTTACTAAAAATGGTAACTTTCCGAAAATAGTAACTTTCCGAAAATAGTAACTTTCCTGAAATAGAAAGTTTCTTAAAATAGAAAGTTTTCGATCAAGTGATATAAATAAATGAAAGAACGATCGTAACCTAATATTGTGGGGTTTTAGGATCTAAGACGCAAGTGGATTTCTCATCACATGTATGAATACATATATATACTATATATACGATTTTGTTGATACGATATACGCATCGTTGACCATACCTTTCGGTATAGTAATCGAGCGACGTAATTTATAGGTCGTGATCGTGTTCGTTGATTTTTTCGTAGATTGTTTCGATTAATTGATCTTCAGCTTCGATCAAGGTGAGTTCATAGCCTCGTTTTTAAGTGTTTTAAATGTTTTTAAACCCGCGAGGGGGATACTTGTTGTTTTTATAAAATGAGAACGCAATATGTTTTGATGCTAAATATAATTCCATTCACTATTGAGTATATGCATTTTACTGTGTGACCGTTAATTGCCTTGTTGTAGGTGAACGCTAATGCATTAAATAGATTTATTGGGTTTGACAACCCTGTCCGGGGTATGAATCCGAAGGTGAGCACCCTGCAACGGACATTTTGTAGTTATTATTAGGAGAAGTGGCATAATTCTCGGACATAATTTCGTCCTACGGGATGAATGTGTTAAGTTTCGGTGCATGGGCTCATTTAGTTGGAAATCAATATTTTTATAACTTGTCTTACGAGCAATGTTATATGTTTTGTTGAACCAAGTATGCGTTCTAACTGTTATTTGCAAACTTTATGAATTCACTCAACGTTTTGTTGACCTTTTTAAGCATGTATCTCAGGTAAATGGCTGTTGATGGCTTGGATGAGACGGAACGCGGATATCAAGGACGGTGTCTCAGTGAATAGTGTCGTTTAATAATAATGGTGTTTTAGAAATGGAAGTCGTATTAAGACTTGTAAAAGTAGAATTATCTTCTGTCTTTTGGGACCTATGTAACTCTGATCTTTCAAATAAATGAAGTTGTGCTTTATAAACGTATCTTTGAACGTTTACTGGGACTCGTGTGCATGTATTATGAAGTAGCACCCTAATTGTTGTATTCCGCTGCGTATCGTAGTTTGGGGGTGTTACAAGGATACTTCCAAAAGTCAATGAATCTTATTTTGAAGAATATTTTTTGTTGGAGATTTTTCATTAACTTGTTGTTCCATTGACTCAAAAATATTTAACATTTCATGTACTTCTTCAATGAGTTCTGCCTTAATTTCTTTCAAATCCTTGTATAAAGAGTCAGACATCAGAATTACAATAGTTTTATAAAACTCTCGTTAAGAATTTTGGCTGTCAGACATCCATCTTCGTTGTCTGTCTTCTAAAAGAGTTTTATCAATCCTTGTTTGTAAACTATTAATTGCCACACCCATTGTATCAAACATTTTTAACAATTTACTTTCTTTTGGCATTTTTGGAATTGGTAAATCTGATGTGACATCTTTAGACTCAGAACCATTATTAGAAGTAGAAAGAATTGAAAAATATGTTTGTTCAACATAAAATTCTTGTTGAGGAACAAATGTTTCATAAAGCGCATTTAACTTTCCATAATTAATTTGAACCATTTTGTTTCTCATTTTCAATCGGCTTTCTTCCGCATACTCTAAAGTTTCCTCTGAATCCGGTGAATCAATTTTCAAATTAACACTATGAAGCATGTCACCATTATACATTTTTGGTTGTGCTGCAATGGCCTTCTTGAGACGTTCGGGATTCTTGTAACCTAACCCAGATTTAAGAAAAGGATCATAAACTTTATTCGGTGTCTTTCTAAGCATGTGAATTATTTGAATCGATTGACCCATTTTATAAACAATTAGATCATGAGAACTCAATTTTTCTTCGAGATCACAAATATCTTCAAGATACCGATTTTCTCGGTCTTTATAAGCCTTTTTAGCTAACTGGGTTTCATGTTGAATTATTAGCTTTTCATTTTCGGTTTTGAAAAAATCACTTTGAATTTTATCTTTTTCTTTCAAAATTCTTTCAATGGTGTCCTTATCAGCCTTTAATTTACGTTCCAACTCTTCACATGTTTCTTTGTATTTTGAACATTGAATTGTTTTTTACTCAAATATTTTGACCCGATCCTTACACGTCTCCAGCTCTTTTTGTAGCAGCTCTTTTTGTTTTTTAAGCTCATTTTTTAGTCGTTTTTTATTTTCAGCTTCTCTTTGAACATTGTATGCTAGCATTTGAATATTATTATATTTTTCTTGAGCATTTGAATCATGTTCAGATGTACCACCATTATTTTCCACAAAAGGATCAACAAATATGATATTAGAATCAATTTGATCATCATCAGATGTGTGAATAGTAGTTTTACGTTTCACATGACTCATTTGATCATGAACCTTGGATGAAGCATTTACCTCACTAACAACCTTTGCATCATATGATGGCACAGTCTCAGCGTTATCATCAGCTGGTTGAATTCGATCCATCAACATGACTGCAGCAGTTAACTCTTCCATAGTTTCTTCACCATATGAAGTGTCAAGCATGAAGTCATTTTCTTCGTTGTTGAGGTTGCTTCCGGCTTCATCTTTCATAGCTAACAACATTTCTTCTCTAAAATACTTTGCATCACGAACTCTTGGTTTCTGACTGATGTGTCGTTGTGAGGTTGTAATTTATTGATTACCAAGTTTTAAATTTATATTTAGCCGACTTAACCTAAAACAACACTTTAACGAGCAGTGTACCCGGTCAAGAGGGAGCTTCGTGGTAAGTAGGGTGTTGAACACTAAGAGCGAGAAAGTTAACCTTATATTCTATCAGTATTTTATTCTAATTAATTAGTCTAGTTAATTCTATGTTATGCTAAACCTAGTACTATTGATAAAGGGGGGGTTTCAGCCTGAGAGACTGGCACAGGTTTGGTGGTGACTAAAATCAGTTCAATACACAATAAGCATGTAATAAAATCAAAAGATAAAAGTGCGGTTAAGCCAAATGATAGAAAACTGTATTAGCTCACAAATTTAAATCCCCTCCCGTTAAAATGTTGGTTTGTTTGTTTAGTGCAATGTTTGTGCTTATCTCGGAGGCTGCATATCTTCTTAAGACTTAGGCGGGGGCTTTCTTCCATAAGTCCTGGAAGTTGAAATCCTTCACAATTAACGCATCCGCATAAAGCATCCTTTAGTTTGTTATTTTGCTACTTTCAGCAATTATGTTTCTTGTCCGAAGATGAAGTGTTTAAAGAACAAAATTATCGGGGATGAATATGATGTGAAGTTGGTGATCTTGTTATTTTCACCACTTCTACTTCATAATTCTATCCAGATAATTTTTCTTTATAACACTTCATTCTTAGGACATGTGAAACTTTATTGCTAAATAGTAGCAAAATACTTCGAGCTACCTACGTACTTTTACATTCCCTTTGCTATTGTGGCATGTTTTCCTGACCATAACCAAAGATAAAAATTTCACTATGACACAGGAACTACATAAAACTTTACACGAAAGCAACTAGCAAATTTGATTAAAATAGGCTTAATCTACAAGTTGGCTCAAGGTGTAACGAAATAATACATTTGGTGTGAAAAGACAGGAAATGGAATCAACTGGTTTTTACTAGGGTATTTCTCTCTATAGTGAGAGTAAACAAAGGGGTTATACGGGGGTTTATAAAAAAAAAAAAAAAACTAAACCTGTGTCTTGTGGTGTTAATAATCACATATAATAGACTTTTTGATGTATTCCTAGAATTTACCAGTTAAACAGGTTACTCATCTAAAGTCATAGTAAATCGTTATTGTGGGTTCGAGTGAAGCAATATTACCAAGCCAAGTTCTAAAGTCCACTACATCACTGGCACACTCATAATTTTGTGGAATTTTTGGTAAACATTTGGAAACGAAATAGGCTTAATTCTCACAATTTGACATTAAAAGGGGGTTATTGTGCCGGCAGAAGATAACGTAACTAGTAATTTTTATAAAAGTATGCTAATTCTTTTTTAAATTTGGCATAATTTTAAGCATATAGCATATTATTTGTAAGAAAAAGGACAAGTAGGCGTTCTAAGTCTCCATCCCTCCACTTAAATTGTACAACGTCCTCGTTGTATAGATAAAACATTTAAAGAAAATGGGAAATAGAATGTGATTAGAACGTGGGAAATCCCTGATATTTTGTCAGGAGATGCTTAATTTGAGTTCTTGAGCAAAAGTGTGTTGAAGAGGCGTCAGAATGCCTGTCTGAGTTCAACACAAGTCTTTTCAGAGTATAACATAACCAATTAGTCAATTTCTTTACAGCAAGGTCCTGCATAAATGTTTAAAAGACAAAACGTGCAATCCTATCTCGGTTTTACAATAGTTACAATGCAGAAAAATAAACATACATACTATTACAGGAGTCAAACCCGTATCCCAAACCCAAGGATACACAGTATTGCATCATGTATAAAAATGTTTAAAGTTACAGAGGAATTTAAATACATAATTAAAGACAAGATAACGTCAGAACAGGTTCCATACGGGCGTATCCATAGGGTTACGGATACATGTATGATTGTTCTTGGGAAGACGGACTCGACAATCAATTTAAAATAAACAAGCAAAAATTAAAAACAGACGAGTTGTCTCCGAGTTAGCACTTTTTTTCAGCTAGTTTTATGTTTGACTTTTTCTTTTCTCGGCTTCATTCTTCCTTAAATCGCTCGCACTCGTCCTACGATGTGGATTTATCATAATCTTTTTGGCATGACACAAACTTTTGCTAACCGGCATGACTGAGCACAACCCACTTGTTACAATCCATTCGTTAATGACCGAGAAGCCTGAAATAATAGAAAAATTACCAACAAAAATAGGTATGTCAATCAGAGTTTCGGCTAGTTGCTTCCCTTCATGATCCCCTTCGTCCTTAATTATAGAATTGTAAAAACAATTGGTCATCATAATAATGGACAAGGTAGGGAGGAAGTTAGCATTAACATGTTTATACCCAATCGTACAAGAAAATTTCATTTTGTAACAATGTTTGCTAGCAGGCTCATTGATAATAACATTTTCATCAATGGTTGGCTCAAAGTTTTCATCTTGATTCATCTTAGGTTCTAGAGGTACGTCCAAATCATTTAATTCAATATAATCACCATAGTGTGGGTCGAATGATTTATTAACATCCTCTCCTATAAGCTCAATTTTGGGATCAAGATTCGTTCTTAACATATAGACCCTCCTAATTATGCTAGTAGCAGGTTTGATGCTGAAAGTTGTTAATTACCAGTTACTTTTAGCCACATGATGTTCGAATGTGTGGCAATACAGTTCTAATGGTCACACGATAAAAATGTTCATGTGTGACTAATTAGTAAATGGTGTCTTTTTTGGTACCTTTGGTCACATAAATATGTGAATGTGTGGCCGTTCCATTTTGCCCATGTGTGACCAAATCCACTTTTTGTACTAGTGATAAACATACCCTTGATTTAGATAAACTAATTTTAAAGGTGTTTGATCTTTTATGCATGTTGTTGTAAGTCAAGAATGGCTTTGTGTGAGCCGAATTATGATTAAAAGAGATTTCAGGAAGATGAAACACTGCACTTTTGGGCCAGGGCTAAAACGACGTCATTTCCCACAGTAAATGTATAATAATATACAAACTCAAATCAACAATTCAGGAACAAAAAAATCATGTAAACCCAGTCCGACTAGTTTTACCTATGCCAATAATCGCCCAACTTGTTTGAGTCACCATTTTTATACGGATAAATGAGTGAGAGCATAAGGAGTTATCGTCGTCTGTGAACTTTTGGTGCCTTTTTTCAACAGAAGACAAAAGAACGTGTCCGCATCTCCATGCCTATGTTATAAAGTTTCAACCTGATAGATAGACGCCGACATCTAAAATTAAAAAGACATTAGGGTCGTTTGGCTAAAATAAAAGGAGTTTTCGCAAGTAGGAAAATTAGGGACATTACATACTTTGGGGGTTGATTTTAGAGTTCGTGCACTTGCAGTGTGAGGAGCACCACATTGCCCTCATCATCTTTAATCTGAGATAAATATAAGGATTACATTCAAAAAAAGCCACCTCATAATAACATTTTATATAAACCTCAAAGATGAACTGTTATAAGTATATTTAATGTAATATCAGAAACAGAAATAACAATACCTTTTTATTCTTCAAAAATAATCTGAGTATCTCTAAACAATAATAATAAACTGATGTAGAATCTTGTTTACTTATAGGCCATGAAAGTTTGGCTGGACTATCATGCATCAGTTTTATGGTTGCTCCAACAAACTAAAATTGTAGAACTTTATCCACCATATTTTTCTTTTTAACTTATATCGACAACTTATACACAACTTATGACCACAACTCATACACAAAAAATATAAAATCATAAATCCAAAACTAGAAAACCATAAAACTTATCAAATAAATAATTAGGCTCAGATTTGCAAATGGAGTAGGGTAAAAACGATCTCAATCCCACCATGGCTGCAAACAAACATGGTTGCATAGTAACAACCATACTATCATGCCATCCAGTCATTTCCTTGCTAAGTTACGGGTCAGATACTCAGCGACCCTTCTTATTTCGCTCAGACAACCCCACTTAATCATCATAGCCTATCACTATATTGTACATTTATGAAGCAAAAGACTGCATTTTTGGCAAAAGCAAAGCACGGCGAAATAGCTGAACAACAGCCCATTACTATATTATGCATTTAGTGTTGGAAAGAACATTGTTTAACAAGGCAAAAATTGACGCCGCTGGCCTAAAAATCATGAAGGATAAGCATCCCCACTATGTTTCCCCTTGTATTAAGTTTAAGCATAAATGACTAACATCATGTCACAACAGCATCAACATGTATATGTTTGAGGAAAGGCCTAATTATCCTATATACTAAAAGATCAGTCGAGTGGCGACTCAATGTCGAAGTCTGGTCGCGTATATAGTAGTGTGACGGATTATCGCTCCAACGCATAGACTGATATCAGGAATTATAACTTATAGTTGTTGCATGCATATATATGCCCTAGTGCTTACCATACACAAGCCTCCATGTGCGCTGATCCAGAAAGAACTCGTAAGAATTTTGATTAATCCCCCACATAGATCATCACACGCATAGTATTGCGCTAGCAAATTATCGGCATACATTTGTGTGTGTTACTTCGGATGTACTATTGAATAACAGATATACACAAGGTTGTGATTCATTACAAGCCTACATCAGATTCTCCTAAATTTGAATAAGTATATTTAAGTAGATATACTATTCCGCTCCACATTTCGTATGACGATATTGCAAGATGAGTAGACGACAAATACGTTTTCTATGTTGAAACATCATACCCCCTACAAGCGTCTAATGAAGACCCCCCCCTCACCGCCGGGCGCCAGATATACAGCCCTCCATCTTACCGACACATCCAAACTACTGCCACTTCCCCATGCTCATTCCATTCGAGCGCCTCTTCAATCCGTCATGGCACTCCCAAACTCAATAAGTTACCCTGCTAAGATACGGATAATCTCAACTTCTTTCGAATATACTCGAACCTATTCATATTCGACCACCATAAATCAATATCCTTGTTGGTACAACACATGTTCCACGAACCCTATTTTTTCCCAGGAATTAAAAAAATGAAAATAATCGAAATTGACAACAAAAACAGCCAAACCCACAAATTAGTGAACACAAATTCCTCACCTAACACTACAATTTTAAAAACCCCATAAAAATATTTTTATAAAAGGTAAAAAAATATAAACACACTCGGTTACAATTTATAAACTTACAATTTGAATTAGAAGTCAACCTTATACGGCTTCTACTCTTTGTGTAATATTGTTAATTTGAAAGTAACCAAAAACACTAAATCTGCAAACTTACGACCCGAAATTTGCATAAGGAAAATCACCCAAACATCCATAGCCATAAAATTGCCATTTATTTAATGAAAGTAGTTGATACGTGATATCATAAACATGGTGGTTGATGAATTGATGCTTCTGGAATTATCTCACGGAGTCACACCATACCATATATGATATATTTGTTGAGGCTAGAGAAACTTAGGCCCAAAATATAGCCCAAAGTAAAAAAGCAGAACCCATGCACTATTTTGTCACCACTCGACATGATCTTTAGTATAGAGTTAAATATACTCTCCAATATATTTATATTTATAAATATATACATTTATTATAGTGATGTAACTCACAACTTATACAATAACACTCTTTTAATGTTTGTTTATTCCTTATGCACAATACTTAACAAGTTTTTGACACTCGCACTTCGCTGCGACGAGTTTTGTATACATCGATTTCTAATTCGTTAAATTGTAAAATGTCCCATGATTAGATAGTTTTAGCCTAAATACGTACATAATTAAGATGCAATTTTAGCCCAAATACATACATAATTAAGATGCAATTAAAGCTGTATCATATGTGTAGTACCATTTTGATGCAACATTGTCACCACTTGTGAGGTATAAAGGCAATCTGAGCCTTTCA
>BQNB010142144.1:0-13867 GCA_026074375.1 Tanacetum coccineum | reverse complement strand
TTCTCTTGGTTGAGAAGTATTTTGGAAAGAATTCTTACGGGATTAATAATATAATACGTATATAAATTTGACTACACCATAAGCCAAGACTCGGACGAAGATATACAAACTCTACACAACTCTATATCAATCTCTTTCTTTTTCTTTTCTCATTCTTTTAATAACATAATACATCACATGGGGTTTATAATACGTACCCCTACACTTGAGCTTTTACATGCTCGATATTTACAATCTATCTAATGACCCGATTTAAGGTGGATCAAAATAACATGGAGATCATTTGACAAACATATAGGGGTATTGACTTAACTTTTCTTCCCCGTTCTTTCGTAAAATAAATACTATCATGAATCTTAATCGTCCTAAAATTGTATTTAAAAGGATAAGGACTTAGCAACCGTGTACTCAAATAATTAACTTGGGTTAAACACAATAATGTACTAAAGGCGAGTACATATAAGGTAGGCTAAGGCTTTTTGGGTGTAACGATTGGTTTAAGGGTGACAATGCTCTTCATTAATAATCTGGAATTCACAAAAAGATTACGAGAACCGTAAAAAAGGATAGGCTAGAAGGTTTATACTAGGGGTATCCTGCACTAAAGGTGAGTGCATGGCAAGGGTATGGGATAGTTATATGATCAGTGTGACCATCATAACAATTGCAGGTTTAAAACATAGGTTAGTCATAATGCCTCTTATCAAGCAAATCCTAATACTTACTATATGGTCTCAGGATGCATCACAATAACAAGTTCTAGAATTTAATATACTACCGGTACACTCATATAATTTAACACCGATCTCAATGCTCTAGAAAAGGCGACGAAGACCATACGTATACATCCATAACGATAGAATAGACACATGTGACTGCTCACTCCTTAACTCGAGAAAGCTAAAGGTATAAACTATCTTGGGTATCAATAATAGATACCAGAATTCCTAAAGATCTAAGGGCGAACCTCACATTTTTGGGGTGGAATTATAAGGGTTATCGTGCTAGTCATATAAATTCCTATCCATGAGACGCTGTTAATACTCGGTTGTCGTCGGTATGTGTCATAAAAAAATTAAATTTGGGTAAAAATCACCTCTTATGTTTTGTTTTGATATATTACCCATCATTTTAAGGAACAAAGCAAATGACAAATGAAAGAATAGTTTCTAAGGCTTATTTCCCCCCACCACTTAAGTTGAACATTGTCCCCAATGTTGTCTTAGAAGTACCCGTTGAAACGAATAAAGGGAAAAGAAAACAAGGAAAAGAAACTAGTACTCCCCTAGTTTGCTCAATAACGGAGAAGAAACATGCGATAACTGGTTAAATCGTCCTCCAAGAATCATCCAATGAAACTTCCTAAGAACTTCCAAGCTTCTTCTCATCAAATATAACCTGTAATCAAAGACAAAGACAACTACACCAAGCATAAAATGTGCGATAAACAAATATACAATGTGAATTTAGGGTTCGACTCGATAGATAGGATGAGAGAATTGTTAAACTCATTAGGTTTTTGCAGGTTTATAACAGAAGAATACATATATTAAATGTTATGCAAGTTTTATTTTCAAAAATAATTAAAAACTTTAAGTTTTCTGGACCTGGGCGTTTGACGCCGTCAGGGTTTTTGTGACCCCGTCACAGGTATCGTGGTGACGGCGTCGCGTGTTAATCGTGACGCCGTCTCCACAGTCTGTGAAAACAAAATTTTTGTTTTTGATGAAAAATTTCCTGCACTTGATTCCATAAGTTAATTCCTGTACAAATGGCTGCATAAAACCTGAGATTTAACAATTCAATCATATGACGCGAATTAATCTAAACAATTCATTTAACATGTTTGAATTTGGCTCAAAAGCCGGATAAATTCCCCTACACTTATTGTTTGCAAAATACCTTTGATTGAAATTAAGACGAGGTTAAAGACAAACAAAGCATGATTACAAGATAGTTCAAACATAATAAAACAAACTATAAAGAATTAAAACACACATGACACTCCTAATTGCGGGAAAAGTAAATTGGGTTGCCTCCCAAGAAGCGCTTTTCTTTATTAACGAGTCTTTTAGCTAGACTCGAAGTTACACGTTTTTATGTGACTTCTCCTTCATCTTTCAATCCAGTTACATATTTAGGGCCTAACTCTAAACATTCCTTGTAGAACCCTAATATCTTACTCATTACATTGTCAACTCCTTTTCTCTTATCCTCCTCGTTCCTAAGGTAGACCAATTTTGTGTGTTCCTTTTATAGGTTTGACAACGAGTTGTATTGTTTTATCTTATGGGGAATTTTATAGGTAACTTCATCGTCTCTGTTGGTGAACCTAACCACTAATTCGGGTAAGTCGTGAGTCATATTGGATATTTCAATGAAAGGCCTCACTAGTACTACTTGTGATAACCTAGGGTCTATGATCGAGCTAATATCCTCGACAATCATAAAGTCAACAACATAGGTAAAGTTTCCTATGAAGACATGCATCCCTTTAATCCTCCCTATGAAATTACTAATTCCTCCATCCGCGTCTTCCCTAGGGTTGAGTTTTCTCCTCATGATCCAATTATATATCATTCGGGTCATGATATTTAGAGGGGAGTTAAGGTCAATGTAGGCTTTTTCGACATGCACGTGCCCAATGTTGCATGGTACCTTAAGATCGAAAGAGCGTCCTTCCGTGATGATAGGGTTTCGTAGAAATATCAAGGGGATCGGGCCACACATAAGGTACTTATGGTAGGTTAGCTCATTTCTGATTGGAAACGTGTCGAAGTATTATACCGTCTGTCCTTCCGTTGTTGTCCCTTCACCTTCATTGTGACTTTCATTTTGAGGTTCATCATCATTTCGTATGATCTCGATGAACATTACTTCTCCATCATCCTCTTTAGTGCAGACAAATTTTGTATTGGAGGATTGGGGAACTAATCCGAGCGATTCAAGCATCGAATTTAGCTTTTGTACTAGTTTTGTGGCGATGGAAGCTAATGGATCAGGTTGTGGGTTAGAGTTGATGTTTACAAGGTTGCCTTTTTCTTCTTGACCTACGTCAGGTTCATTATCTTGGGATTCTTCAGGCGGCTTAGGGTGGATTGTGATGGTGTTGATTGAGCTATGAATGCGGGTTAAGCATTGAGGATCCTTAGTTGGGTAAGAACGAGCAGACAAAATTGGATGAGCCCCCAGTTTTGGGTTCTTAACCGTGTCGCTAGGTAGTGTGCCCGCTATTTGATCTGTGATGGCCTTCAACACAGTGTCTATTTTGTTGGTCATCTCACCTTGTTGTCGTTTGAAATCGGCTTCAAACTTGGACAATCTGGCATCTTGAGATGCCATGGATTCAGAAACTAGTACTTCTATATTTGATTGGTTGTTAACATTTTAAAGATGGTTGTTGAAGGAATGGTTCGGGACCGAACCGTTGGGTTGGAATCGGTTAAGTGGGTTTGGAAATTTATTTTGGAAATTTTTGGGTTGTCTCCACCTAAGGTTTGGGTGACTTTTCCATGAAGGATTGTAGGTGTCACCAAAGTTGTTTTGCTCGGGCTTGAAGGTATACCACTTACCTCCTGTTTCATCAGTACGCGAGGATGCGTATTCGACAAAGGCTTGTTCGAGATATTCCATGCAATACTGAGTGTCGTGGGGACCACTGCAGATCTCACATGAGGTAGTGATTTTGTTTACTTGGGTAGGTTGTGTCGGAGCAAGATGAGCTTCCATTAAGCGTTGAACTTGATTTTCGATCTTGATTAGACGGCGGTCGGATGTACTCGGGACATCTTGAGGCAATGTGATTGCCTTGACCGGCTTAGCGAAATCCCTTGGGTCGCTCTAACTTTCGTTGTCTTAGAGGGCGAGGTCCTCTAATAACGCCCAGGATTCTTCAGCGTTGAGGTCACGAAGCTTACCACCGGCCGATTGGTCAATGGTTCGTCTGGTGACAGGATTGACATGGTCATAAAAATTTTGGACTTGGAGCCAAAGGTCTATGCCATGATGAGGGGCTTTTGGAGTAAGTCCTTGAAACGAGTCCATGCTTCGGATAAAGATTCTCCATGATGTTGTTGGAACATCAGGATATCATTGCGGAGTTTTGCGGTCCTTCCCGGTGTAAAGAATTGAGCAAGGAATCGGGTAGTAAGATCCTCCCATATGGTGATGGATCCTGCTGGAAGGCGCTCTAGCCAATTGCTAGCTTGATCGCGAAGGGAAAATTGAAATAAACACAAGCGCGCTATTTCCCTATTGTCACCGTCAAGGTCAAGTGAGTCCACAAGTTTAATAAAATATTTGAGGTGTTGGTTTGGATCCTTGGACCAAAGTCCGTGGAATGAGCATCCGTTTTGCACCAACCGGATGGTCTCAGATCGAAGAGGTACCACGTTGTTCCCTACGGGGAGCTCAATGGTATTCCTATAGCCCCCGTGGCTTGGTTTGGAGTAGTATCCTAGAGTATGGATAGGATTCTCGTCTCCCATGGTGGTTGACAAGAATGGGTTACAGATGTTTAATTGTTGACCCATTTTGAATGGGTGGGTTAGACAAGTTATTGAACAGTTTAGAATAGAAAAACTTTTGTATAAGTGAAAACGGATTTAAAATAAGCCCCAAACAGGCTTATGTTACTGATTGTCACTCAACTCTTTTAACCTTTATATAGTTTATTGATATTGATAAATGATATGTTTATTCAGTAGAGGGACCTGTTTCCATTAAAAGCTTCATCCATAAAAACATCCAGAAGATTCTGTAAAATAAAGTCGTACATTATTCATTTGAATTAACATTATTGAAATAACGATATTTTATTATTCATAATCTAATTACGTGTGTGTCCATAAAAGTATCTTCATCTAGCTGAAAAAGAAACTCCAAAACCATTTTTTACCTAAAAAATAATTAAACATGTTAAGATAAGCCATGAATTTTACGCAAAATATGATCAACCAACGTTGTAGACAGGTAAATTTAGATATGTAACATAACTTAGTAGGGGTGAGCAGAAAAAACCAAAAAACCAAAAACCAAAAACCGAACAGAAAAAACCGACCGAAACTAGAAAAAGATGGTTCAGTTTTTACTTTTTCAAAAACCGAAAAATTTCGGTTCGGTTTTGGTTTTCGACCAAAAACCAAACCGTAAAAACCGAACCGAACCAAACCAAACCAAACCAATTTTATAATAATATACAATTAATACAATATAAATAAATTAATAATAACTCCAATTTTGAAATTCATATTTATTTTGTTGGTTGAATTATAATGTATATATGTCTTAATGTTTATATATGTGTTTGTCATGTACGTGTGTTTACTTGACAATATATCGTTACATATATGACAATGATCATACATGTGTATTTTCACTTGCATATGTGTGTGTCTCATTTATATGTGTATAATTTTAGAAATTTGAGTAAACATTATTAGGATCATATTGACAAAAAAATAAAAAAGAATAACAAATTTTCTGCGTAAAACAAGTTTATTAATATAAATTAGCCACAACCAAATATAAACGGTTTGAAACCGAAAAACCGAACCGAAAAAACCAAACAGAAAAAACCGGAAAACCCAAAAAAATGAACCGCCAAAAACTAAGCGGTTTCGGTTTTTGGTTTTATAAAAACCGAATATTTGGGTTCGGTTTCGGTTTTAGCTAAAAACCGACCCAAACCGAACCATGCACACCCCTATAACTTAGCAATACATTGAATACGAATAATCAAAATAAGTAAACTCATTCTAGCCAAATAACTTAGAAAAGGAACGAATCAAGTTGTTGACTGTGTTGTTTAGGGTATTTGGTCATTAAACTTTTACACAAAACATACTAACATGATACAACGATACCAATCATTATACTACCGAATATTGATTCTAAACTTATTATACCAGATTTACAACACCGAGTCAATATAATTTTGAACTACTATATACCAAAAGAAACCTAACAAAGTCAACGACATAAATACATAAGAAATAAATAATTTAAATAAATGTGTTGTTTCAGCTTATTTTGAGCTTATGTGATTTTGGCTTATCTTTAACAACTTTATTTTTAGATTTTTTAGCTTATATAATCTTATTATGATAGCATAAAGTTACTGTATATAAGTATTAAGCTGAAAAAACAAAGCTTATGAATTATAAGGTGAAATCAAATATGCTTAAACAAATACATTCAAATGTTGTAATCATATAATCACCATCTATCCCTTGCAATAGATTTTGATTTTGATTTGCACGGTACCAATTTTTTTTTTTTAAATTAACAATCTAAATTCCTTCTTCCCTTTTGTTTGAATCCTGTTATAACCCCTGAAATTGAGATTAATCATTGATTGATTAATCTCATATCGAGCGTGTTAGGCGGGTTTCTCATCTTGGGTTTTTGTAATTTAGATCTGTTATTCTCCTCTTCAAATCGATTCCATTTTCGTTTCCGATTAATCCCTGCCTCCATTAAACCCTAGCTATTTTCGATTAATAGACCTCTCTTCAATCCAAAGATGGGTAGCTTTCGTTCAAAAGAAGATGATGTGTCAAAGATTTCGACTTCGATTTTTGTTACAAATTTCCCGGACTCCTTCTCTGCTAAGGATCTATTCCACTCATGTAAGCAATATGGTCACGTGGTCGATTCGTTTATTCCAACAAAGAGGACAAAAGATGGTAAGCGTTTTGGATTTGTTCGATTTATCAATGTCTTTAATGTGGAGAGATTGGTAAATAACTTATGTACGATTTGGGTGGGTCGATCGAAATTCCATGCTAATGTTGCAAGATTCAAAAGAGAGTACATGAAGGGAAGTGTTAACGTGGATAAGACTAAGAATGAATCGAATAAAAGGAAGTTTGATGGGTCTCATAAGAATGTGGAAAATACAGTTATTGGTAAATCATTTGTGTCTGTGGTGAAGACTAGCCGAATGCCAATAGATAAGGAATCTCCTCCTGCGATTGTCCTTGAAGATGATTGTTTGAATGCGAAGGATCTCACTCTGTCGTTGATGGGCAGAGTCAAAGAGATGGCCTCTTTAGTCAATCTTAAGAAGGCGCTTTGTAATGAAGGTTTTGATGTGGTTAAGATTAGCTATTTGGGAGAACTTTGGGTATTACTCGAATTCGAGACTGCGAAGGCTAAAGATTCATTTAGGGGTAATGTTGGTGTGGGCTCTTGGTTTTCGGTCATTAAACAAGCTTACGCCGAGTTTGTTCCTGAAGGTAGATTGGTTTGGGTGGAATTGGACGGTGTTCCGTTTAAATTCTGGTCGGGTCCTACTTTCAAACGTATTGCTGCTAAATGGGGTGAGTTATTGGATGTTGATGATTATGATGAGTCGAATCTTCATTCCAAAAGAATTTGCATTCTTTCTAAGGTTTGTGAGCACATTCACGAGAGCTTCAAAATTGTTTTTCGGGGTAAGGTTTATTGGGTGCGCGCAAGTGAAGTTCTAGGGTGGACTCCTGAATTTTCCGAAGAGGAGGAGGAAGACGAATTATCAGTGGAGGATAACAATGATGGCAGAATTAATGATCTCGAGGCAAATAATGGCATTGATGAGAGTGACGTGGAGGAGGTGCTTGAAACACTGTTTGATCAACCTGATGATCAGAAGGACAAACACTCGGAAGATCCTTTTGGTTTATACCCTTTATTGAACAAAGAAAATATCGAATTGGCACGAAAGGTTACTGAAGAAGATCATAGTTTGTCTCATCCGCCGGGTTTCACTCCGGAGGAGGGTTTGAATGAAGGTAATACTGTTAATCTTGACATGAAGGACTACGGAGAAAATGAGAGAGATGACAATTCGTTTGTTAACCTTGAAGATGGTAAGGATAATTCTGAGTCGGTAAACAAAAATTCAGAATCAAAGCGTTCGGGTCACTCTAAGTACTCTGTTCTGCCGCGAACGGGGGGTTCTATTTTAAATCTTATGGAGGAAGTTGTGAAGGTGGGCCAAACTATGGGTTATAACATGGATGGGTGCATCAAGGATATCACTGAGATCATTGAATCCCAAGGAGAATTTGGGGTTAATCGATGAATTTTATGTCTTTGAACGTTCAAGGCCTCGCCCAAAAGGCCAAAAAAGATTGGGTAAAGGAGTTGTGTGTTAAAAATAAAGTGAATTTTGTGGGTCTTCAAGAAACTAAGATGGGGTCTATTGATCTAAGTAGTGTGAGGTCTTGCTGGGGTAATTCTAATTTTGATTATGTGCATAGTGATTCCGTTGGTAACTCGGGAGGGATCTTGTGCATTTGGGATCCTAATTCTTTTTGGAGGAGTAGCTTTACGAGATCGGACTATTTTGTCATTGTTCGAGGTGTGTGGTTGAAATCAGGGATTGATCTTATGATAGTGGTTGTATATGCGCCTCAAGAGGCTAAAGAAAAGCGTATGTTATGGGATTATTTGGCTCATGTGTCGAATCAATGGGTTGGTAAACTTGTTATGATGGGCGACTTTAATGAGGTGAGATATAAATCGGACAGATATGGTTCGAATTTTAATGCTCACGACGCTGAGATTTTCAATTCATTCATATACAACGCGGGTCTTGATGAAGTCCCTTTAGGAGGAAGTGCTTATACCTGGTGTCTCAAATCTGCTTCTAAAATGAGTAAATTGGATCGATTTTTTGTTTCCGAAAATTTGTTGAGCATGTGTCCTAATATCACTGCTATTACCTTGGAGCGGTTTATTTCAGACCATCGTCCTATTTTATTACGTGAAGTCAGGTATGATTACGGTCCTATTCCTTTTCGATTCTATCGTTACTGGCTGGAAGTTGATGGTTTTGACATGTTGTTTGGGATTCTTGGAACGTGGTCCTTGGTTAACAAGAAAAATGTCAATCCATAAAACTTCTTGGTGTAAAACTTAAATTTCTTAAAGATCGTATTCAGAGCTGGCTCTCTATTCATAGGTCGAATTCGCGAGGTGAGATCCTATTTCCTTAAAGAGGAGTTGCGGGTCTTGTGATTGATGAAGGTTATTGATAAGGGAGATTGCTCGTCATGTGGTGGTCCATAAACGTACGGAGATTCTCAAAAAGATTATAGGTAAATAATATTCAAGCTTTCGGAAATTGCTCAAAAAGTCAAGATTAATAGGGCAATCGAAGGAGATGAAAATGTGAAGTTTTTTCATAGTTATGGCTAAAACAAGAGCGCAATCTAATCTAATATTCGCGGGTAATGGTTGAATGGGACGTGGGTCGAATGACCCGGTTCAGGTGAAGGGGAATTCTTTGAACATTTTCGGGGTAGGTTCGATAATCCATCAGTGAATCGGCTGTGTATGATACCATTTTCCTGTCTCCTATCGAATTTGATCAGATAGAGGGATATGGACGCAGGGATTTCTAAAAGATGGAGTTTAAAAGGGCCGGTGTGGGATTGCAGGCGTTGATAAAAACTCGGGTCCGGATGGTTTATCATTTTAGAGCTTTTACCGTCCATTTTTGGCCTGTGATTTGAGAAGGACGTTGTTCGAGGCTCCTTTTGTTGACTATTTCTTCGTTATGGTGAAATACCGAATGGATGTAACTCGAACTTTATTGCTTTGATTCCTAAAATCCTTGATGCCAACATGGTTAAGGATTTTCGTCCAATAAGTTTGATCGGGAGCTTATACAAGATTATTGCTAAAATCTTGGCGAAAACTGATTAGTTTGTGTGCTTGGTGATCTTTGTCAATGAGGTTCTATCAGCTTTGTGGCGGTACAAGGACAAATCCTAGCGCGTCCATTTATTCTTGATGAGGTTCTTCAATGGCTTGGCTTACTACTTTTAACAGTGCCGTAGAGAAGAAAAAAAACATCGCTCTTATTTTCAAAATTTGATTCCGAGAAAGCTTTTGGGATTCGGTATCCGCTTCTGGATTTCGTGGATGATGTGTTAAATAAATTTGGTTTTCGGTAAAGATGGAGGACTAGGATTCAAATTTGTCTTAGATCTCCAGGGGTCCATCTTTTCACACTCGGGTAAGTCCTACGGGGAATTTCAATTTTTTAGAGGTCTTAAACAGGTGATCCTTTATCCCTTTTCTATTCATTCATTATATGAGAGCTGCATATTTCTTTTTTCGATTTTTTATTGGATTTGTGTTTCATATGTGGTAGTTGCGGGTTGGGTTTGTTTACGAGGATCAAAATTAATTCCATGGTGATTATGTTCTCATTTGTTTTATGCGATTGATGCAATCTTTCTGGCACATGGACGTGAGCTAATATCGATTGTTAGTCGAGTTTTGGATTGTTTTTTCGGGCTTCTGGTCTTCGTATTAACATGTGTAATAAGAGGTAAGATTATGGGTGTTAACGTTGAAGATGAGGATGGTTAAAACGCCAGGTTCCTAAACTAGGGTGTCTTGTCCTTAAGACTCCATTCAACTTATTTGGTATGAAAACTTGGGGGAAATTATGTCACGGAAGCAAGCTTGGGAAAAAAGAGAAGTGTTGACAGGTGTTATCTCGTCTTTCTAGATAGGGGAAGATGAAATACTTTCAATCGGAGGGAGATCACTCTTTCTATAAGTTCGTGTTTAGGGGGTTTTATGCCAATCTTCATATGTCATTTTTAAGGTTCCCTAGTGTCATTCTTAAATCTCTTTGAATCTATTCGTAGTCGGGTCTTATAATGGTAAGGATCCGAAGAGTAACAAAGCTTCTTGGGTAAAGTGGAAACAAAGGTCCTAACTCCGAAGGATTAAAGGGGGGTTTTTAGGGGTATCAAGCTTGTTTGCCCTGAATAGAGGTCTCATGCTCAAGTGGGTTTGGCGGTTCTATTCTTAGAAATGTTCCTTATGGACTAAAGTGATTAAGGCTATTTATGGAGAGGACGGGAATTTGAATAAGGATGTTTCTGGTAGAGTTCGAACCTGCTAGACATCGATAGTTCACGAAGTAAGGGTGTTACAAGGTCGGGGTATTAATGTTACAGATTACATCCGATTGAAGCTGGGGAAAGAAGGGGAGGAGAACCACGCGATTCTGGGTTCGACATTGGTATGAAGGCTTGGGTTTTGTTTTTTGGATTCATCAAAGAGCTGTTCCCACGTTTGTTTCGTTTCTTGAGTTGAACAAGATGCTCTGTTAGTTCGAAATGGAATGCGTCAAGGTTAAGATTAATCATTCGCAAGAAAAGCTGTGAAGTGGAATTGAGATGATGCAACTTAACTCTTTGGTTGAGATTCTCGGTACTGGACTATCTTCGTGTGCCTTGCGAAGATCATTACGTTTGGACGTTAGAAAGTGATGGGGTCTTTTCGGTGGCTTCAATTCGAAAGGAGATTGATGGGAATCGATTTCAGGATGTTAGTTTGCCGACTAGGTGGGTTAAATCCGTGCCAATCAAGGTGAATATCATAGCTTGGAAAGTCAAATCTAACGCGGTTCCAACGCGTCTTTAATATTCTCTCGTCTCAGAATGGATATTGATTCGATTGTTTTTTATGTAATGACGGTGTGGAATCGACAAACCATATTTTCTTTCAATGCGTTGTAGTGAGACATATTATGCGTAAGATATCTTCTTGGTGGAATATTGACTATTCAGATGTGAATTCTTACGAGGAATGACGAGTTTGGTTGGTTTCTATTCAGATTCAATCCAAATTCAAAGGCGTTCTTGAGGGTGTATACTATGGTTTTTGGTGGTATATGTGGAACTTTCGCAACAAGCTTCTGTTTGATAAGAAGATCCCTGAAAGGCGTGATATTTGATAAATAGTTTTCTAGTTCTTTTTATTGGTGTAAATTCATATGTAAAGCGTCGTTCAAGTGGGACGATTGGCTTAAGAACCCTTATATTGTTCTTGTTTGATCTAGCTCCTTGCTAGTGATTTAATAAATCGCCGTTAAAAAAAATACATTCAAATGTTAAGTGCAACATACAAATGAATGTTCTAGCAATTTTATTAAAAGGAGATGGCAAAAGTGCAATTATATGAATGAAAGATGTTATTTCATAAGTAATTTTACTTGAACCTTTGTTAATTTGGTCATCTTCCAACACAAAGTTGGCAATAGTATGAGCCTATTTGCTTTATAGATGACATAGATATGATAATCTAGCCAATCACACAAAAAATACAACACACAAAATATCATAATGAAATTGTCGTCTATAACATGTAATCCCGGCCATATAGAATCGCTAAGGAAATATAGAAAAAAAAACTATGTCCTGCAGCGAGAGAAATGACATGGCTGGGACTTATTTCTTTCATCAACTTCAGACACAAAGTTGGCACTAAAACACCAAACCTGCTGTGTTGGTGACATTTATACTCTACTTTAGGGTTTTCAATAGAAGTTTCTTATTCAGATTTGTAAGAACCAATAAGCTTTATCTTTCAAGGATAAAGTTATAGAGTAAGGGCTTACGACTTATCTATGCACATAGAAACAACACCAAATCGACTAATAATCAAAAGATATAACAAATACCTCTTAGGTTTAATCTTCCAAACAATGTATAGATCAACCATAAAGATCAACCACTTTACAATTAAGAGATTATTTCATGTGAGGCTTACCAAAATAAAAAAAAACTATGCAACGGTGGAAACAACCAAGCATTTTTTAATCATTTACAACATAAGAATAAAGTTTCAGCCTAACAAATACTCTCAAAACAATCATTCATCACTTAAGGTTTATTCGTATTATGATTTAACAATAAAAAACATGATATATAAAAAAACTTACACGATTTTGGTAGATCTATTTGATATCGGATAACAAACAAATCAAAGGGTTAAAGAAAAAACTTACAAGATTGTAACAAGACAAGTTATGGAGTGAATGATTGGTAATGCCGGTGATGGTTTGAATATCGAACTTGCAAGTCTCGAAACCCACAAACTGAATGATTATGGAAGAAAATTTTATGCGTGTTTTAGTGTCTAAAAATTTGATAGTATATAAACGGGCCCATTAAAATTATCTTTTACACAAACTTTTTGTATATCTATTTTGTATACAAGTTGTATAAAAACAAATTTAGTAACAAATACAAAAAACATTATATAAAAAATATTTTTTAAGTATAAAAGTTAAGGGTTAGCACAAAAACCGAAAACACCTAAACCAAACATAAAAAAATAAAAAACATAACCAAAATAACCAAAATAACCTAACGAAACTAAAAACGATGGTTCGGTTATTTGTTTTTAAAAAATCAAAAAGTTCGGTTCCGTTTCCATTCATACATCTAAATCTAAATCATTTATGTAATATAACAAATCGACGTATTATATAAACGTTGTCAATGGTTTCTCAAGACCCCGTGAATCAAATGTCATTTTTCATGTTGTTGTTAGATTATTTTACTATTTTTCAAAGTGATATATTCTCAAATTTGTATACATAAAAAGTTAAATATCTTTTATAGCGTTTTAATAATTTATATATATTATTGTAAGTTAGTATTAATATTTTATATTCAGGGGCTTTAACATGCAATTTATTTACGTAATACCACAAATCGATCTTTTATAAAAACATTGTCACGGTTTTTAAGGCCCCGTGAATTTCACGGGTCAATAAACTAGTTTTTATAAAATGTGAGTTTAGTTGAAAGGTGAGTGTTAAAACGGTTGAAATGTGAGTGGTAAAGTTAGAGAGAAAAAGCTGACGCGGCGCTGAGGTGTATGGTGAGTTTGGGTTCCTTATTCCATCCAGCCTTATAGTGGATACCAAAAAAAGAATGGATACTAGGAGACTCATCCACACAATCCATCTAAAAAGAAATCAATGGTTGTGATTAAAAGCATTTAATTATTTCACCCATTTTCTAAATTTTAAATATCTCTTAAACCGTTAATCGTTAAGCAAAAAAAA
>BQNB010142143.1:0-13863 GCA_026074375.1 Tanacetum coccineum | reverse complement strand
CTTCCCGTGAGACAACCCGGTCATTTTAATTGATTGTCGCATTTTAATTGTTTGTTGCACGAGTCTGTCTTCTCAGACACTTTATACGGCGTATCAAACCCCTCTGGATACGGCGTATAGACGTGCCTGGACGTTATCAGTTTTAAAAACATAATATTTAATTTCTAATAATTTAATTGTTTTTACAAGAACCATACGGCGTATCCTAGGGTTTGAGATACGGCGTATTGATCCATGTACAGTTGTGTGTTTAATTGTTTTCTTGTACCATTGTAACGAGATAGAAATTGCACTTGTCTTCTAATATTTTATGTAGGACCTTGCTGAAACTATGATATGGTATATTTTGAAAAAGACATGTGTTGAACTTATCTGGGCATTCTGAATCCCTAGTCAACACACTTTTTGCTCAAGAACTCATCTTGGAGAATTATCACGAGCAACACATCAGGGAGTTTTCCGTTCTAATTCTATTTTTTATAGTTTTATTGTTTTATCTATACAACGAGGACGTTGTATAATTTAAGTGGAGGGTGGAGAATTAGAACGTACTTCTCTTCTTTTTTACAAAATAACATGCAAAGTGTTTAAAAATAGGCCAAATTAAAAAAAATTAGCATGACTTTTGTAAAAATCACTAGTTACATTACCTAGCGCACTATAACCCTTGATACATATTGTGAGAATTAAACCTATTTTGTTTCCAATTGCTTACTAAAAATTCTACAAAATTATAAGTGTGTCGGTGATGTAGTGCACTTTAGAACTTGGCCTGGTATATCACTCGAGACCGCAATGATTAGTACTATGGATTTAGATGGAGGAACACGTTCAACTGATAAATTTCTAGGATTAAACCAAATAGCCTACATGTCGTAAAATTAACTAACTACACTGGTTAGTTAAACTCTGTGTAACCCTTTGTTTACTCTCATTTTTAGAGTAAGATTCCCTAGAATAACCTGTTGAGCCATTCCTTTCTTTTTCTACACCATTTTATATGTTTTGTTACACCTTTGCACCTTAGCCTACCATGTAGATTAAGCCTATTTTAATCAAAGTTGCTAGTTGCTTTTGTAAAATTAACTAACTACAATGGTCGGGAAATTGCACAATGCAATGGGAAAAATATGTAGCTCGTAAGTTTCGCTACTTTCGCGATTATGAATCATGTCCGAAGAAGAAGTGTTACAAGAAAAAGATTATCCGGATGAATTATGATAGTGAAGACAGTGAAATCACACCGAGATTTATGATGTATTGTTTAAATAAAAAGAGAAGGAAGAAAAATAGTCGGTTCAAAAAAAGTTTATACCGAACAAATTACCTGGAAGGATCGATTATTCATTGATACATTACAAAAATCAACGATGTAAAGTCTTGTAAAAAGTGGCCGATATCACCATTTATTCTGTAAAAGTATGTAAAGAGCGGAATGTAAGGGAAGTTGACTTAGGTTGTATTTGTCATTTCTGTGATCGAGGCGTTTCTCTATATGTTCGAGTCTTTGTCATGGAACGGTCGGGGGAAAGTTACTAGTACCCGTACTTTATTTGTTGGCTTAATCTATCTGTTTCGTGAATTTTGTTTTAAAATCCATTTTACTTCCCTTTCCTAGCAACTAACCTTAATGTCTACTCGAATTAGGACTTGTATGAGCATGCATGTCTATTCCGTCGTTACGGCCATGTATGCATGTCTCAGCTGACTTGTTGGATGATGACTTTTGGTGAAAGTTAGAAGCTCCCTACCATGTATCGCTATTCGTCCTAACCGCTGGTTAAACACAAACAGGGATGTGATCGGATTGTAGGTGTCTATTATGTCGTTACGGTCGTGTATGTACGATGCAGCTGCCTTGTTGGTGTGGTACTTATGGTGAAAGGCTGTTGAATGATCAACCCTAAGCCTTCTTAACCCAATTTATCTTTTGACTTGTTTCTCCTTAGCTTTGGCGGTGGAAATGTGTATCCTTGCCAAGCCTATGATAGAAAACTAATCATAACCGAGCAATTGAGCGTACCAATTAATTGTTGCACCCTAGATTAGTTGAGTGATCTGAGTGTTTTCATTTTCATATTTCGTGAGGAGCTTAGTTATGTACAGGTGATTAGGACAAAATGATTCTTAAACGGAAAATCCTTAACTTTGGTTAGTTTACATTTTCATAAACAAAAACATTTCAAAAGTATACTTGAAGATAAGTAGGATTCAAGTGGGGGATATTTAATGACATCAAATAACGTTAGTTTATTATGTCATTTATCTCATCTGTTTTACCCACTTTTATATAATTATTCCATTATTTGGTACTTAATTGTTTTAAAGTTTATAAATGCAGTAATTCAAGAGTGTTTTGTGAAGACAAGCTAAAAGGCGCATAATTTGGAGCTAAAACAAAGACATTTGAAGAATACTGATTTTTGACTACATACACCGTATCCAACAAAAGAGATACGGCGTATCAGCGCTTGAACTTCACAAGAAAACGCGTTTGACCAATTCCTAATATGGCGTATCCCTTCTGTTTACATACACCGTATCCATGAAGATAACTATTCGAAGATACAGTAAATAAAGTAAATTGGGAATATATCACGGATTGATTGAGAACGTAGCGCGCAACTAGAAGTATATCCAAGGAATCCAGGCCCTATACGCCGTAATCGACCTAATGCCAGATCAACGTGCGTGTCGAGTCACTTTTTCAAGACACTATAATAGAAGACTTCAAAAAATACGTGTTTCGGTGTGCAATATCATATTATATATACCATACTCATTAAAAGACGAATTTTAGAAGAGAAGGTCAGCCACCAAGGTCAATCATTGGTCACGACTCCATAGAAGACATCGTGTAATTTTTACTCTCTTAATCGTTCGATTTTATCTTGTTATGATTACGCCTTGTATAATTACAAAGATATGGGCTAAAAACCCTCAGATGTATTAGCCATCTTAATGAAAGTTTCAATGTTTTATGGTTTTGTTTTAACAATCGATTACTTAATTAATCGTTGATACTTACATTACTTCTTACTCCCCCTCATACTTGTTTATGTTTTTGAATATGCGACCTATCATTCAACTGGGTAGCTAGTGAATACCTAAAAAGTACCTATCATTCAACTGGGTCTAGTGATACCTAAAAAGTAATCTAGATACCGGGATAGCTCTCCATATCGTGTTTTATATTTCTGAACTAGTAGGATCACAAATAATGTTTTGTCTTTGTCTTTGAATTATGAGCTTAGTTGGACCGGTAGGTAACCCGTTTATGTTTCAGCAATCATGCTCTTAATTAACTGATAAAGATTTGAATAGTGGACTACCAGTATATAAAACACCATCAAACAATAAGTGGGTAAAGTTTCGTTGGGCTAGGGTTTTAACAGGATCACCACTGCTTTGATTCCCTAAGATAGATTATAATTAAACTAAAGGATGCTTTATGCGGATGCGTTAATTGTGACAGGATTAATCGTGTCTTAGTCTTAGTATGATGTCCCGCCTAAGTCTTAAGAATGATATGCCGCTTCGAGATAAGTAAATCATTGCACTAAAACAAACAAACCAACATTGAACCGGATTTAATATGGCTAATACAGTTTTCTATCATTTGGCTTGTACCGCTTTTCTATCTTCTGATTTTCTTCTTTTATGCTTATTGTGTATTGAATTGATATTTATCACAACCAAACCTGTGCCAGTCTCTCAGGCTGAAAACCCCCATATCATTAGACAACGTATATAGCATAGGTTTAACCAGTAAATAGACTAATTAGAACTAATTAAATTCCTGATAGAATATAGGATTAATGTTTCACTCTTAGTGTTCGACACCCTACTTACCACGAAACTCCATCTTGATCGGGTACACTGCCCGTTAAAGTGTTGTTTTAGGTTTGTCGGCTAAATATAAATTTAAAACTTGATAATCAAATAATTGACCCTACACGACATCACATCACTCCCTAAGTACGCTGCATAATTTTTTTGTGCGCCGCACTTCCTATCTGACGTTGAAGAATAAATGAATACATAAATACTACTTCATTAATACCCTAAGTACGTCGCACAAATTCTTTTATGCGCCACACTTCTCTAATAAACATTAAATTCTACTCGCTTTTAATCACCAAGTACGTCGCACATTTTACCTTGTGCGCCGCACTTCCATCCTGAAATCAGCCTATAAATAGAGGACGAATTTTCATTCTCAAATCACTCATCTCATACTTACCAACAACTAAGTATCAATCCCCTCATCACACACACACAAAATCATCATTCAATCATTCGTCTCTCGATCACTCTTATCTTCTCTCTCTCGCTGTCCTTTCTGTCCTCAGATTTCTCTTCTCTCGCATTCTCTGAAAAGAACTTCCGAAACCATCGTTCCGATTTCTCTGTTCTCCAAGACATAAACAATCCAGATCCATAGAAGAATCAAGATCAAATCACTAAGAACAAAAACGAATAACACCATGAAACTATATTAGTGAACAAAAATGGAAGTTTGTTATCGAAACTAAGATAATTTATGAAATCCTTAGCCATAGAGAGCAATCTCTCAGGACAACTCGGTGATTGTTACGATTAATCGAATAAGTGTTTGGTATGATCGTGATCTCTTTAATCTCAAGCTTATGTTGCAACCTATTATGTCTTATCTTGTTGGTTTTTGCATATCAATCTTAGAATTATAATATATCATATCGGATATATGGTCGAAAGACCCGTCATGATCTATGTGGTTTTAAAGATTTGTCTATGATCTTTATCGTCTGCGTCGAGAAATCCACTTTCGTAAACTGATAAACAAAATAAGCTTTGATATAATAAGTTATTGGACTATTTGAGTGACACATTTGGTTTAGTCAACTAAATATAAGTTCTCTGATTTAAACAAGTTATTTTGTGAAAACGTTTTTCTGACGATAAAATCCATTTTTTATAAACTAAGGTTCCATTATTTCAAGTCTCAATCATTTCCCATCACTTATGAATTATTTTCAACTATCCGAGTAGTCATCTTTATTATCACTGGTAAAAAGTTATTTTCAAAATTGTTAAAGTCTATTTTTCTTCTGATTATTTGAATACTACTTAAATTCCTGTGGACGACCTGGTCTTACCTAAAAAGATTATACTACATACGTGGGTTATACTTTTATCCGTGTGTTTCCCTATAATAAAATTGGTATTTTTAGTCATTATAAATTTAAAGCTTTTGAAATACATCAAAGTTTTTGGCGCCGCTGCCGGGGATTTTTAAGTTGTTCTGTAGTCAACTCTGGGAAATTACTTTAACTCCCCTCTTTTTCAAAAATCGCCGTACAGTTTTCTGCCAAACTGACCCAAATAATTTCTCCTTTGGATGCATACACGTGCTTCCAATTTTGAACTTGTTGAACCTTTACCTGAACCTGAACGCACTCTGAATAGAAGACTTCGTCGACGAAACAGAAGAGTTCCATACAATCAAAGAAACAATCCACCTCAACACCCGAGAATTGTCTATCCGCCAATTCTCAACATCAATTACTTCCGTCACTTTCTTGATATTCTTCGAAATTACGATCCAATAGATGATGAACCCATGTGGGCTGCCGACTGTGTCGTCGCTCCGACTCCCGGTTCCGCAATCACAATTCCTAAAACCGCAAACGAATTTTTCATTAAAGGTAACCACTTGACTCTCGTCAAAGGAAACCAATTTGATGGTAGAACCAAAACCGATCCTCATAAATACATTCATGAATTCCTCGAAATCTGTGATATGTTTAAATATAGAGATACCGAGAATGAAGTTGTCCGCCTAATGATGTTTCCCCTATCACTCACTGGAGAAGCAAAAACATGGCTGGACGAACTCAATGAATGAACTATCAAAACGTGGGATGAACTTCGAACCTCTTTTCTTAGCCGATTCTTTCCCCAGCTCTTTTCGACCGACTCCTCGGAGAAATCCGTGCTTTATCTCAACATTAAAATGAATCTCTAACCGATGCTTGGCTTCGTATGAAGGAAATGCTCCGAAACTACCATGGTCATAATATGTCCAAAGGCAATATTATCAAAATCTTTTACCATGGTCTCAACGAAATAACATAAGAAATTTTAAATGCCGTAGCTGGTGGTATTTTCCTCTATAAAACACCAAATCAAGCTTATCAGTTTCTCGAAGATAAAGTCTTACACAAACTCGACTGGGCTAAAAATTAAAAAACCAAATCATCTCTTAAGAAAACCGTTTCTTTCGCCGATGAAGATAATATTAATTCCAATACTAACAAAATTATGGCCCGAATGGATGCCATGATCATAAAAATGGATGCTTAGTACAAAGAACTCTAATCTCGTGCTAAACAACCAACACCCGATCTTGACGATGATGACATACCTATGTTCCGTGAAGAAGAATCTAAATTCATGCAAACTTTCTGTAAGACTCGTTTTTACAATGATTACCGTGACCGAGACTCGAATCGCGATAATTGGCGTTCAAGCGGACGGAATGATTAACAACCGAGACAACTACCAATCCAACACCAATGATAAATCCTATGATCTTCAAAGACAATTTAACGATTTCATGAAATCTCAGCAATCAACCAACGCTTTTGTCAAAGAGACATTCATGGACCTCAAAACTCAACTCGAAACAGTAGCAAAAAATCATCAAGCTTCAATCCAAAACGTTGAAATTAAGTTCGACAGACTCACTGACAAGCAATCTGGTCGACCTTCTGGATCTCTTCTGAGCAACACTCAACCAAACTCATAAGGTAACAACTCTAAAGCCTATCAACCACTGCAATCTCGTAATGAGCAGGGAAGTCGTATATTCACAAGAAGTGGTAAATCCTATGATCCACTAATCAATCTAAATGATCAACAAAACAATTCTGAAACCCCTATTAACTTCGATAGCGATGATTAAGACACTGAACCTACACCATAACCAAAAACTCAACCTTCGAAATCAGTCAAAGAAACACCATTACCCAAACCATACAAACCAAAAATTCCATATCCTCAACGTCTTAGAAAAGAAAAAATGGAGGCCCAATACGGAAAATTCCTTGATCTGATTCGAGCCGTCTGAATCAACGTACCTCTTGTCGACGTCTTAGCCGGAATGCCTAACTATGGCAAATTTCTTAAAGAACTCATAAGCAACAAACACAAAATCGAACAAATTTCTACAGCTTTTCTGAGCAATGAAATTTAGCAATGAATCACCAAAATCAAAGTTATTTCCCAGCTAAAACTTAGAACACGGGAATTTCTTGTATTTCCCATTAACTTCACAAAACTTTCTCCTATAAAATGCTTTAGCCGACCTGGGTCTAGCATGTAACCTTGTGCCCATATTCCGTATATGCAAAACTAATCTCTGAAACTCTATACCTACTAAAATAAGCGTAAGATTAGCCGATCGATCATTCTAATACCCTATTGGAATAGCTGAATATATGCTCGTTGAAGTTGGTAAATTCACCTTCCCTGTCGATTTTGTTATTCTCAAAATGGAAGAAGATAGCAAAGTTCCTCTCATTTTGGGACGACCCTTTCTTCACACTGCTGATGCAGTAATTCGAGTTAAACAGAAACAACTCAATCTTGAAGTTGGAACTAAACGAATGATCTTTAATATTGACTATGCCATTAAACACTCTTATTTAAACGATGATGCATGTTTTAGTAACAATGTTATCAATGAAATCTTAGAAGAAGATTTTGACGTCTTCTAGACTAAGGAAGCAAAATCCTCCATTCCATCGAAGGAACCATTCTCGAAGAAGAAATCTTTTCTGAATTCGGTAAATTCATAGCAATGGCTTCAAATGAAAACTACGACTTTGAGTCCGATGAAGAAGAACCGAAATTTGAGAAAATCACCATCAACACAGATTATAAAATCAAGAAATCTCTTGAAGAACCTCATACGGATCTCGAACTCAAACCTCTTCCTGATAACTTGGAATACGTATTTTTGGAAGAACCCTCTTTTCTTCATGTAATCATATCATCTCAACTCTCTGCTCAAAACAAAAGCAAACTTGTATTTGTCCTAGAAAAACATAAAAAAGCATAAGCCTGGAAAACAACAGACATTCCTGGTATTTTCCCATCATTCTGCAAACACAAGATACAACTTCTGGATGACAAAAAGCCAGTTGTCTAAAAACAGAGAAGGTTAAATCCAAATATGCAAGAAGTTGTTAAGAAAGAAATCAAGAACCTGCTTGATATCGTATTAATTTATCCAACTGCTGAAGTCTTTGGTAGTCTTATTTCATTGTATACCCAAGAAAGCGTTATTAACAGCAGTACACAAACAAAAATAATAAACTTTCCCAACAAGAACAGTTACAAGGCTGGCGAGTATGCATCGATATTGTAGAACTCAATAAGCAACAGTAAAAATATCAATTATTCCTTTGCCGTTTATGGATCAAATATTGGAAAGACTCGCAAGAAATAAATATTACTGTTTCCTCGATGGTTTTCCTGGATATTTTTAAATTCCTATCGATCCTATGGACCAAGAAAAAACAACGTTCACATGTCCCTTCGGTACATACGCTTATAGGCGAATGCCTTTGGATTATGCAATGCTCCAGCTACACTCCAAAGGTGCATGTTGGCAATCTTTCACGATATGATTGAAGAATCAGTCAAAGTATTCATAGACGATTTCTCTATCTTTGGAAACACTTTCGACAATGCCTAAACAAACCTCGATAAATAATGCTCCAACACACGTGGAAAAAATGCTCATCTTGTCCTTAATTGGGAAAAATGTCACTTCATGGTCAAAGAAGGAATTGTGCTTGGACACAAGGTGTCTGGCGGACTTGAAGTCATCAAAGCAAAGATCGACGTAATCTCAAAACTTCCACCCCCTACCAATATCAAAGGTGTTAGAAGCTTTCATGGACATGCCGATCTTTATCGACGATTTATAAAAGATTTCTTGAAAATTGCCCGACCTCTAACTAAGCTGCTTGAAAAAGATACTCCTCCGTTCGAATTCAATGATGAATGTCAAAGAGCATTCGAATTATTAAAAGAGAAACTTACATGTGCTCATGTGATCGTAAGCCCCAAAACCTGGAATCTCTCGTTTTAACTATGTGTGATGCAAGTGATTTCGTAGTTAGAGCTGTCTTAGGTCAAAAAAGATGTAAAAACTTGCAACCACAATCTATTCGCATGCAAAAAACTCCTCAACCCAGCTCAACAAAAATACACCATAACCGAGAAAGAACTTATGGCTATAGTTTTTGCATTCGACAAATTTAGATCCTATCTTATATTATCAAAAACTATTGTTTCACACGATCATTCCCAGCTCTTAAACAACTGTTTAAGAAACAAGACGCAAAACCCTGTCTTATTCGATGGATTCTACTCCTACAAGAATTCGATATAGAAATCAAAGATAAAAAAGGTGTAGAAAATATTGTTGTCGATCACTTATCTCGGATTGAAAATAACGAGACAAGTGATGATAGTGCCAGAGATGAACCATGGTTCGCAGACTTTGCAAACTATTTGGTGGGTGATATTATACCAAAAGGGATGACGTACCAACAAAAGAACAAATTCTTCTCTGACCTCAAAAAAACTAACTTTTGTGAATGAAAAGGTAAAAGGATAGGGTGGGGGGGGCTGTAACCCTATCTTCAAATGTATGTTCCTAGACGGTAGGAATCAGACGTTGTGTATCTGGACCAGAAACCTGAACCATTTTAGATCAGTGTCACCACGGACCAACAGGTGGACATTATAGACCAAACATAACCACTAAAAAGGTCCTAGATTCAGGTTTTTACTGGCCAACAATCATAAAAGAAGCTCATACTCTAGTCCGCCTTTGCAAAGCATGCCAAAAAACGAGAAATATATCAAAACATGATGAGATTCCCTTAACCAACATTCAAGTATGTGAAATTTTCGATGTATGGGGTATCGACTTTATGGGACCGTTCCTAAAATCACATAAGTTTGTATACATTCTTGTCGTTGTCGATTATGTACCTAAATGGGCTGAAGCTCAAGCTTTACCAACCAATGATGCTCGAGTTGTTATTACTTTTCTAAAGAAACTATTCTACCGATTCGGAATGCCCAAAGCTCTAATAAGCGACCGAGGTACTCACTTCTGTAACAAGATAATGGAAAAAAGTATGAAGAGATATGGAGTTAGTTACCGTTTATCTACATCATACCACCCTCAAACAAGTGGTCAAGTTGAAAACACAAACAGTAAGCCCTCAAAGAATCTTGAAAAGACTGTTAAAGACAATCTTGCTATTTGTCAAGAAAACTTGATGACGCTCCGTGGGCTTTTCGCACTTCTTACAAAACACCAACTGGTACAACACCGTACAAACTCATATATGGAAAAAATTGTCACCTGCCATTTGAAATTGAACACAGTGCATACTGGGCACTTAAGAATTGCAATCCTGATCTCATCGTTCCTGGAGAAAAACAAATATATCAGTTACACGAGTTAAACGAACTTAGACACCAAGCCTGTAAAAACTCTCGTCTATACAAGGCAAGAACCAAAGTCTGGCACGATAGGAAACTAAGAATAAGAAAATAATTCAAACACGGAAACAAGGTTCTGCTTATTCACTCAAATTATAAATTCAAACAACCGAAACTCCGATCTCACTGGCTAGGACCATACGTAGTAAAATATCAATATCCATCTAGATATGTTGAACTATATGGAGAAGATGGAAAGACGTTTATTGTTAATGGCCATCGACTCAAACTATACCATGAAGAAGAAGATTATAATGACCAAAGGAAAGCAGTCACTCCCTTCTTTCCCAAAGAATAAACTCTAGAAGCAGGAGTCTAGCTAACGACTCTCTTAAAAATTAAGCGCTTCTCAGGAAGCAACCCATGCTTTACTTATGTGGTGAGGAGTCCCTTCCCCATTCAACTCCATTCATATCTTTTATTTATTTTTATATATAAAAAAACCAAAAAATATTTTCTTTTTGTGTGCTTTTGTGTGTTTACTTTTATGCAGGTAATATAGGCTGCTGGAAAATTATAAAGTATGCTCAAGGATAGCTCTCTCGCAGTTATATATCTCTATGCCCCGGGAAGTACCGTTTTCCCTTAATTTTCCCTATTCTCTAGTTTATCAGTTATCACATTGAGGGCAATGTTCAACTTAAGTGTGGAGGGGAGCCAAATAGGAAAAATTAATCATATCCTTCCATGTTTGCCCTGCCAAAAATTTTAATGCAAAACTCAAAATTAATATATGCTTTCAATATAAAAAATGCTCTTAGTAAGGCAAATCCACCCGAATTGACATTATAACTAGCACAACCTAGTCCACTAAATTATGAGAATTATAAGCCTTAGAATATATTCAGGTATCCACCTTTGGTACCTAAGATAATTGATGCCTTTAGCCTGTTCGAGTTAAGGTTTGAATGCAATTGCAAGTGTTTCATCCGTCGTTACGGCTGTGTATTTGTAATTTGGTCTCCTTTTTTGGAACAGTGGTATTGGTTGATAATTATATTTTGATAGACCGGTATTTTATTAAGCTCTAGAACTTGTGCTTGATCATCATTTACTAGACCGAAGCCTGATTAATCATATGTTATTAATTCTGCAAGTTCTTGTTCTTGCAAGTTGCTGAAGTGCCTAAGTAAAGAAGTCAAAGTTGAAAGAAAAAGTTATGTGCCAAGCCTTAGTTATCATTCTTAAAAAAAGAGCGAATATACATATATAATATATATATAATATATATATATATATAAATATATATAATATATATATATAATATAAAATATATCTTTGTATTTGGTAATTTGTCGCCTTTTCTGGAACAGTGGTATTTGTTGATAATTATATTTGAGTGAGCCGGTAATTTAGAAGCTCTAGAACTTGTGCTTGATCATCATTTACTAGACCGAAGCCTGATTAATCATATGTTATTAATTCTGCAAGTTCTTGTTCTTGCAAGTTGTTGAAGTGCCTAAGTAAAGAAGTCAAAGTTGAAAGAAAAAGTTATGTGCCAAGCCTTAGTTATCAATCTTAAAAAAGAGCGAATATTATATAATAATATATATATATATATATATAATATATATATATATATATAATATATATTATATATATATAATATATATATGCATAAAATATATGTATATATATATATATATATGTTATATATATCTTATATATATTATATATATATATATATATATATATATATGTATATATATATATAGATATTATATACTTTATACATATATAGAATATGGCATATATATATATATATATATCACACATATATATATATATAGTTCAAGAGGAAATGAAGGCTTAAGTTCTGGCACAGAATATTTGTATAGTTGTTAGGATCAAGAAAAGTCTCGGTCACTTCCAATATTAACTAGTCAAAGCCCGTAGTTAGTTAATGTCTAGTATGAAAAAAGTTAATAATGGCCCAAAGCCCATTGAAAGCTCCCAATGCCCATGGCTGGCCAATTGTAGTATAAATACCCTCTACATGCCTTGGAGAGGGTGTTGGTTGGTTTTGTATTCTCATTTCACTTAATGAATTACATGTTTCTTACTTTCTCTCTCTAGAATACATCCTTCCTTCCACTTTATCTCACTAAGTTCCTTCCCATTTCATATCAAAGATTACTTATATTCTTCAATTGGTATCAAGAGCCATGGAGTGGTGTGTTTAGTTTTTGTGTTTAATGTATTTTTTGGTTCGTGTGTTTTAAGCAAAAATCGTCCTTTATTTTTTTCTTTGATTCCAAAGCTTTTGTGTACACTAAAGGATTATTTACCTTGGTAAATCTAATCTAGTATCTTTATGATATAATGTACAAGATTAGAATCAAGAAAATCATCATTTTTGTTACATTTTTGTGTTTGAAAATCTTATAAAGAGCAAAATCTTGATTTTAAATTTTTCGGCTTAAAAACCTTAAAGTTTTCATATTTCCTTGTTCCTATAGGTTTAGTAACACTAGTTGTACAAGTATTTTTGCAAAACAATCATCAAAAAGGTGTCTTTGTGTTTTTAAGTTTTTGGTTTCGTAGTAGTGGAAGTCGAACAACTGAAGTCGAACAACTGAGTCGAACAACTCAAGTCGAACAACTGAGTCGAACAACTCAAGTCGAACAACTAAGTCGAACAACTCGAGTCGAACAACTAAGTCGAACAACTCAAGTCGAACAACTAAGTCGAACAACTCAAGTCAAACAACTGAGTCGAACAACTCAAGTCGAACAACCTGAGTCGAACAACTCATTTCAAGGGAAACCGAACAACTCACTTCAGTTAGAACCGAACAACCCTAACTCTATTGAAACTGAACAACTCAACTAAGTGGAAACTGAACAACTTGACTTGTGTGGAAACCAAACAACTTGACTTGTGTGGATACAGAACAACTCGACTAAGTTGGAAACCGAACAACTTGGCTTTTTTCGAAACCAAACAACTTAAGTTTTCAAAATTATACGGTTTATTTCGTTGACTTGTAAAATCCCGTGAAACATTTATTTGTTTTTCTCGGTTTTGTCAAGAATTGTAAAATCCCGTGTAGTTTCATAAATTAAAACACTTGAAAGACAAATTAATTAAACACAATTACTTTCTACCACCGTCCGATCAACCAAGTAATCTTTTAACATACACATTTCTCAATGACGACTCTTGCTGACAAAGCGATTCTTTCGGGTGCTAACAATCGTCCACCTATACTGGAAAAGGATATGTATGACTCTTGGAAAAGCATAATGGAGTTATACATGATGAATAGACAACATGGACGAATGATCCTT
>BQNB010142142.1:0-17174 GCA_026074375.1 Tanacetum coccineum | reverse complement strand
GACGCTTTCGGGATGTTTTGAGCTTTTAAAACACTAGCGAAACATATAGTATCACATATATATTGATTAGTATCATTAAAAACGTCGTTAACATATTCTAGAAAAAGCGTTAAGGTTACTAAAAATGGTAAGTTTAGTGAATTTTATAAAGATAGGCATGGAAGTTAAACGTTTAGGATTATCAAGTGCGTTTAAGGAAATATGGATTAAGCAAATATAGGGGACGGTATTAACGTTCCGAAACTAAAAAACTTTCCTAAAATAGAAACTTACTAAAAATGGTAATTTTGGTTAAACGCCGAAACTTAACGAAACAAAACTCTATAATTTTATTTAGTCACGTTTTGTTAATTAAGTCAAAGCACAAACACTCATGGATGACTTTTTCTCTTATAAACGATTCGTACAAGTTTCGTATACTTTCTATCATTCTAAGACGCGTCATTAATTTAGGTCGCAAGTAGGACCTCTTGGCATTATATCTCTTCGTTGATATTTATCTCACCATTTTCTAAAGGTGAGTTCATAGCCCCACGTTTTACTTTTTTACTTTATACTATTTGGGGTTGAGAAACATGGCTTGTTTTTAATACTACGGACACATTTAACTTTACATTAACCATTTTTGGTTTACGTGTTGCCTAAGTTGCAAATAGAACCACTAATGCCCGAACTATCATGAACCGTTAATTTCTTAACCGACCGTACTGGTTAAGTGAGCGCGAATGTTGTAAATAGATCTATTAGAATATTTCCTATACCGGGTATGACGCTTACTAGATTCGGAAGACATGAACAAACGGATATATACCATGTCGGATTTCACTAGGTTATCTTGGTCAGATACCTCTAGGGCAGTTAATTTCTTGATTGACATATAATATGCTTCTTTGAATTGAGCCTCGGTGTCATGAGCTTAGCGCAACAGTGAATACTTTTTATGAGAAGTTGTATCTGTTATAACTGTTGCATGCGTACTGTGAACTTGTGGTCCACACTTTTAATACTAAATTCAAACCTATGAATTCACCAACTTTATGTTGACTGTTTTAAGCATGTTTTCTCAGATGCTTAGCTGGATTATTCTTGAGGTGCTAATTGATGTTGCATGCATTACCGGGTGTCTTTCAAGAATATTTATCTTTAAATTTAAATACTCGTTGTTTTAAACATGTTATGGTTCCGCTGCATTTGTCTTAAGCTTCCGCTAAAACTATTTTATTTATGTTAAGAATATTGTAAGACTTATTTTATTTTTAATCAAAGCAACGAGTTATGTTTTATCAAACGTCCATATAGTGGTTGTTTACTTGATCTTGTGTGATGTATATTATGACGTCACGCCCCCGGACACGTGTTTTCGTCCAGGCCCCGTTTAGGGGTGTGACACTCAATCATCATTAGAAGAACAAAATAGAAACCCTTCATCCCCAAAACGTGTTCACTTCGTTAATTCAATCATTATTCTAAACAAGGAAGATGAAGCTAAGGAAGAGGGAAGTGTGAAGTCCAGTGTAACCAAGAACGAGGATCACAAGATGACATTTGAAAGTGAAGAGGAGTTCAAGGAAGAAACTAAAGAGGAAACCGAAGAAGAAGATGAAGATAACCCGAAACATTTTGACACTTTCCCCACTATGAAAGAATTAGGGTATCACGAATGGATTTTGAAAAATCCCCGACCCCCATGGGTAAAGGCCAAGATTAGGACCGGGAACTTGAATAACATAAAAATTTCTTGCATGATTGGCCACTTTGAGAAAAATCAAGCCTATTTAGAAAAGGAATCACCGATCAATGTAATGTCAAGGCTTCATTATAATTGGATCATGAGCAATAGATTGGAACCAAGAATGAAACCGTCAAACCCTAAGAAAATTTGCAATTTTGTAGGGAGAGTTAGGGGTTAAAAGTTTTTATTGGGAACTTCACTTACGAATGTGATTTCATGGTGCTTGAGGACACCACTTGTGTAATAGATCATGACCTAGGTTCAGTAGTATTCGGAAAACTGTTCGTGGAAGCAACCGGGCTCGTGTACGACATAAAGGAAGGAACAGTCATGTTCGAAAAAGATAAAGAAAAGATCGTGTTTAAAATGCCTCACAAGATGGAAATGTTCAACCACATAGATTTTACGGACATAAAATTCAATCGCATACCTCCTTCTGTTATAAAAGGTGACGATGATAACAGTGAAAAAACCCACTACTCGAATAGCTTGGATTTAGGACCCGAATACAAGTATGATGAAAATGTGTGCAGAGCCATTTAGAGCTTGATAGCCATGAAGGCCAGAAGAAACAAAGGAGAAGTCACGTAAGGACGTGTGACTTCGAGTCTAGCTACAAGACTCGTAAATAAAGAAAAGCGCTTCTTGGGAGGCATCCCAATGTTTATTTTCCCGCATTTAGGAGTGTCGTGCGTTTTAATTCTTCTCGTTTATTCTTTTATGTTTGAATCAATTTTGTAATCATGCTTTGCTTTGTTTTAACTTTGTCTTATTGACAATCAAAGGTATTTTGCATTAAATAAGTGTAGGGGAAAATATCCGGTTTTTAAGAACCAATTCAAACATATTAAATAAATTGTTTAGATTAATTCGCGTCAGTTTCGAGTCATATGATTGTAATGATTAATCCCAGGTTTTATGCAGTGTTTTACACAGGATATAACTAACAAAATTGCGTGCAAGAAATTTTTCAAGAAAAAATCTTTACAGTGGCTGGAGACGGTGTCAGGATTAATCCTGACAGCGTCACGCCCCCAACCATGTGAAAATTCGAAAATTTTCAATTATTTTCAAAAAATAAATTGTGCAATATCTAAAATTTGTAATTATCTTGTAAACCTGCAGAAACCTATGATTACATCATCACTTTCATCCTATCTTTACTGCTTTAATAGAGTCAAACCCTAAAATCTCGTTGTATATATATCTATCCCGCCGATTTTATGCTTGGTGTAGTTGTCTTTGTCTTTGATTACAGGTTATATTTGATGAGAAGAAACTTGGAAGTTCTTAGGAAGTTTCATTAGACGATTCTTGGAGGACGATTTAACCAGTTATCGCATGTTTCTTCTCCATTATTGAGAAAACCAGGGGAGTACTAGTTTCTTTTACTTGTTTTCTTTTCCCTTTATTTATTTTTACGTGACTTCTAAAGAACATTGAGGACAATGTTCAACTTAAGTGTAGGGGAAATAAGCCTTAGAAACTATTCCTTCAATTGCCATTTGCTTTGTCCTTAAAATGATGGGTAATATATCAAAACATAGCATAGACGGTAATTTTAAACAAAATTTAAATTTTTTTATGATACATACCAACGAAAACCAAGTATTAATAGCATCACATGGATAGGAATTTAGATGACAAGCATAAAAACCCTCATGGTGTAGTTGTTTTTGTCTTTGATTACATATTATATTTGATGAGAAGAAGCTTGGAAGTTCTTAGGTAGTTTTATTATACGATTCTTGGAGGACAATTTAACCAGTTATCGCATGTTTCTTCTCTATTATTGAACAAACCAAGGGAGTACTAGTTTCTTTTACTTGTTTTTTCCCTTTATTCGCTTTTACGGGTACTTTTAAGAAAATTGAGGACAATGTTCAACTTAAGTGTAGGGGAAATAAGCCTTAGAAACTATTCCTTCAATTGTCATTTGCGTTATCCTTAAAATGATGGGTAATATATCGAAACATAGCATAGACGGTAATTTTAACCAAAATTTAATTTTTTTATGACACATACCACACCCGTGCTTCTCACTCATTTTTAGTGCAAGACTCCCCTAGTACAACCCTCCGAGCCTATCATTTTCATGGTTCTCGTAATTTTCTGGTTAAGCCGGACTATTAATGAAGAGCATTGTTACCCTTGAACCAATTGTTACACCCAAATCACCTTAGCCTACCTTGTATGTACTCGCTTTTAGTACATTATTGTTTTAACCCAAGTTAATTATTGAGTACACGGTTGCTAAGTCTTTATCCTTGTAAATAATGTTTTGGGACGATTGGGATTCATGATAGTATTCATCTTATGAAGAATTAAGGAAGAGGTAATTTATTACCCCCAATAGAGCTCAATAAGCTCCATGTTATGTTGATCCACCTCAATTCGGGTCATTAGCTAGATTGTAATTATCGAGTATGTACAAGTTCAAATGTAGGGGTGTATCTATAAACCCCCATGATGTATTATATGTTTAAGCAATGGCAGAGCAAAAGTGTACGAAAAAGAAAAAAAATATATAAAAAAAGTGAAAAGAAAAAAATATACAGGCTGTCATTTGCTTATGTTTATGTTTATCATAGAGTCAAGAAAAGAAAAAGAAAGAGATTGGTGTAAAGTTTTGTAGAGTTTGTATATCTTGTCAGAGTCTTTTGCTTAGCAACCAAACCAGCGTGTATTCGTATAAATAATTAGCTAACCCTTTCACCCAAAATTCACCCAAAAGTCACTCCCCAAATGTATCCTAGCCATTTCCGTTTCCATTTAATGTTATCTTACACCTACACCCTATAACCATTTAAAAGACCTCTTTGATGGTAATGACTAATACTTGCGCCCAACGGTAGAAGTTTTAATCCTTTACCAAGCCTATGGTAATTTATATGCTATGACAGGTAATGAGTGTTAATTTTCTGTTTCCCCATAGTTGTTATAATTTATTATACACCGGACATAAAGAGAGAATCCAAACACTTATGTGAGGTGCTAGTATACTTTCCGTGCTTTTAATTACGAGGTCTAGAAGGTTGTGTTGTAAACTACTTTTAAAGAGTATATTAAATGCCCCCAATATTGCTATTGTCTAGGTAGAAAAGCCCATTTGCTTGAGAACAAGCAAATCCCAAGTGTACGGGGTATTTGATGAGGTGTCATTTTATACACTATTTCGGGGTTATTTAACCCCATAAATCATGCAAATATGCCCATATTATGTGCTTAATCATTTGTTTTCAGGTTTTTAGCACTTGGATGGCATTTGGAAGAAATACACGTGACTTGGGCTCATTTGGAGAAGAAACAGACATGATTACGGCTCTACACCAAGTATCTTGAAGAATCACGCATACAAAGCGTGAAGACGGCGTCACAAGTATAAAGCGACGCCGTCGTGATTTGCGAAGTGACGACGTCAAGGATTTTGTGACGGCATCAGAACGTAGCCGCCTTAAAGAGGATCTAGAATCATCGACGTGGCGACGGCGTCACGGCTTCAAAGCGATGTCGTCGCGTCACTTTTCTTATAAATACAAAACCGATTTTAGGGTTTTAAGTGTGTAATGATAACATCAAATATTTAATACTTTTTCATATCAAATTCTCACATTTATTGCCTTGCTTTATATCGATTTTATATAAATTCGGTATTTATTTCATTTATTTTGTGAATTCAGGTAAATAAAGGTATTGGAACGGAAAAGATGCGGAAAAGCTGCTTTTTATATCAAAATCCGCATTATTCAAGAATTACGGCGTAATTGATACCTGGGATTACGCCGTAACCTATTATTACATATGAAATTGTGCTGACGAAGAAGTTACGGCGTAACGTCAACAATAGTTACGCCGTAATTAATCATTTATTATGAAGATTTGGAAGCTTTGAAGACACTACGGCGTAACGTCCCGCAGGGTTACGCCGTAATCATTTATTTAATATGATGATCCGGTGCTGACAAGGCATTACGGCGTAACGTTCCATATAGTTACGCTGTAATATTTTATTATGGAAATTATATTGTTGCCGACTAAGGGTTACGACGCAACGTGATTATTTATTACGCTGTAACCAAAATTATCACATAAAGAAGGAAAGCCACATCAGGAGTGTTATGTCGTAACCATGTATTTGGTTACGCCGTAAAATCACAGGGGCTAATATTGTGTGAAAGTTATACAATGTTTCATTATTCACCCCAAACTCCGGAGACTGAACTCGCCATATGACCAAAGATCATATTTAGTATAAATAGATATCAAATTGATATCACATAATCAATTTCCATTCATTCGTGGTTAGCCGCAAAGAGAGAATTCAGAGAAAGTGAGCAGCTAGGCTGCGTGCTTAGGGTATAGGGCAAACCCTTCAGGGTTTGCCATGGCGTTCGACCAGGGGATCGAGAGCATTAATTCGGCACAATTTGTAACAACACTTCAATTTATTATGGTCAATTTAATTCTATTATTATTTTGATTGAACAGATCATGCGGTTTAATTTATTGTTGTTATGTTATTATTTGTGCTTTATTAATTGTTCTTGGCTTTCAATTATTTAATTATCTTTTTGATTATTAATTTATGATCCTGTCGTTTATCGCTTTCTTTATTATTTTATGTAGTGCATTTAAGTGAACCTTGTGCCCTGTATTTGTATTAAGTTAAGGTTGCGAGAATCTGAGTGTAAAGATACCCTCTTCACTCAGGCGTTTTCAATTCTCCAATTGAAAGACCAATATTCATTGGTGGTTCAGCTTTGACCATAAAGGTGATCCCTTAATTTTAATACTTTGTTAAGAGTGGAAGCTAATGAGGAGACCACCTGTTTAGGATTAAAAGTATTTCATAAGAACATGAATTTAGATTTGCTGGTAAACATTTACACAGGAATCAGAGTAATTAATTCGATCTTCCTTTCTAGTTGTCCACGACTATACCAACTCCCTTTTCGAGACAAACTGGGCTTACCACCAAAACAACTAGACAATAATCTAAAATATTCAAACAAGCTTTCTTTCCTGTTTTCTTAGGTAGATTAATAAAATCAATTAGATAATTAGAGACACAAACTGTTCTTTGGGTCGACACCCATACTTACCAATCACTACATTATACACGATAAGGTACACTGCTCTTTAGTGCGTAGGAATAGTCGAGGTAGTTAGGGTTTTATAAATATAAAACCTGACATAGTTTTATTTAAAAGAAATTACGCATCAAGTTTTTGGCGTCGTTGCCGGGGAACGGTTTTTGTTGTTTTTAATTGTTTGATTGATATGTGTGTGTTTGTTTGTGCTTGTATGTATGCTTGAACCTTCTGTTCTTCTCCCTTTTCTGAATGTTTGCATGATTGATTGACTGTTGTTACTGCGTAACCAGTCATTTGGTTACGGCGTAACGTGTGTGAAATATATTAAAAAATCATTTCAGACTTGGTTATGGCGTAACTTGGTAGTGCTTGTTGCGACATACCTCTGAACTAGGTCTAAAACACCAAAAATAGTTTGGGCAATGCTTGAACCCTTAAAAATATTTTCTAATACCGCCTCTGTTTTAATATTAATCCTGTCAACCTTAATGTTTTATTCATGTGGTGTTTATGAGTCAAGTATTTGCTAAAAATGTATGCTCCTGTTCTATTACACTTTTGATGCACGGGTTTATTAGTATGCAAGATAAGCAATTATGAACAGGTTGAGGAGGCATGAAGATTAGACATGTGTCGAGATGTCCAAGTGGCCTGTAATGAAGGCTAGAGTCGAACTTAATGACTCTTTAAATAAACAAAAGTCCTATCCTTTTAATTGTTTTCTGCATTTAGTTGGTTTTGTATATTTCTTACGTGGTTTTGCAGGGTCTAACAGCAAGGAGGAGGGGGGAGGGGAATTCAAAGTCACATTTCTTTGTAATTGTGTGGTAAGATTACTGCCAATGGCAGCAATTATGGTGTAACAATCTTAGTTACGCCGTAACCATTGAAGTTGCGGCGTAATACTTCCCATGGTTACGACGTAACTGAACTTAATCAAAAAATTTAAAATGGTCATCTGCATGATTACGGCGTAACCCAATCCTTGGTTACGCCGTAATCCCTTTCTGCAAATCATTAAATTGTTTGAAATTTTATAAAACCATGTATACTGGTAAATGAATTTTGTGGGTATATTCTCTAAAAACCCTCACGAGACTTCACTCGTCCATTTGGGCCACCACGTGGTTTAAAAGGCTTGTTGCATACGCTAAATGCAACCGTGATTCCTACAAAAGTGAGTTAGGTTTATTTTATAAAGTTTTGTATATTTTGTGCTATTGTGCTTTTATCCAGTTCATGTTTTTGGTATCAGTCTTTCTTGCAGTTATTTAGGTAATGCACAGGATAAGGTGCTAGGATACTAATCGAGCTGCAAGGAAGCATCCCGAACCGTCCTAGTTGAATGCTATACAGGATAATGAAAAAGTCGCCTGTGATGGTGGATGTTGCTCGAAGAAGAAGACTTGAAGCATTGCTTAGAGCATGCTGTCTCTTCATCATACCGAGCAAATCTAGGGGAGTAATATGTTCCATTTCTAACCCTTCCTATTTCAACTTTATATGCTTATGTTTGACTCAAGTGGGGGGAAAGGATTAGAAATAATACCCATTTGATTATCATCGCCTTTAATTTTTCTAGTTTATTTTGAAAAATGTTTCATTACTAAAATTTTGACATGTTTTTCATTATTTAACTAGTTAAAACCTTACTGAGCACACCTACCTTATAATTCCATTGTGTGAGGATAAGCCTTTTCGTTTTCCCCTTATACATAAATCCAATAAAAATGAGTGTGCCCGGGCTGAGTAAGTACTTCAGAACTTGCCTGAGTAGATCTTTTTGAGACCACCAGAAAAGGAGCATTACACCAAGTGTTATTCACGTGTAGCTGTGATAAAAGGCAAATTTTAGGATAACTTAACCCAAATGAGCTAGATATGTAATTGTATAAATTGACTTTTCACACCGATTAGTCAATCCCCCTGTTAAACCCTTTGTTGCACTCATTATAAGTGCAAGATACCCCTAGTACACCCTGTTGAGGCTTTCCTTATGTTTAACCCATATGTTATTTCGTTACACCTATCACCTTAGCCTACTGGTGTAGTTTCTTAGTCCATGATCAAGGAGTTGCTGGTTAATATTGGTTTTCACTAGTGGAAGTTTGCGTTAAAGACAAGAGGGTATTTAAGAAAAGACGTTTTAAAGATAGTTAATCTTAATGGGTAAGCTCAGTGAATATATGTGTCTGTATTGTTATTGATCCTTGTCTTGCATAAAAAAAAAAGGAAAAAAAGGATAGGAGAGCAAGTGTATTTTGTACGACTGTGATCATCATTATAAATCACTCTTTTGTTTCATGTTAGCAGTAGCCCTGCCTTGTCCACAGGCGATGAATTCCTCTTTATAAACGGGTAGTTCTTATAAACCCATGACATTTCTATCTCTCATTTCTATTATAAGTCTTTATGTACAATGAGGGCATTGCACATCTCAAGTGGGGGGAAGAGAGATAAAAATGAGGTATTTGGTGAAATTATGTGCTAATTTGGCCCAAAATTTTAAAATTTTTTAGCACATAATTTTTGTTCATTGATGATAAATGCCGAGTTAATGCTATTTTCTTGCCTAAGTTATGGAGATTATAAGGCAATACATTATACTTCCATACCATATACTCGTGTATTATGAAAGACCCTTGACTTTTGACCCTTGTTTTTACCTTATGGGATTTGAATGCGACCAATGACGAGGAGATTGTGGACTTAGGAAACTATTTGTTCTGTAAATTTTTATTTAACAAAAAATTACTCCCCTTTCCTAATCACTAACCTTAGGTTTTACTCGAATGAGGATGTGAATCAAGTCATATCAATGTCGATTTCCTCATTACGTCCATGTATGTGTGATTCAGCCACCTTGTTGGTTTATTACTTTTGGTAAAAGTTAGAAGATCCATACCCTATATCATTCTTCATCCTAACCCTTGGTTAAACACGAATGCAGATGAGATCGAATCACGCATGTTTATTCCGTTGTTACGGCTATTTATGCGTGATTCAGCCACCTTGTTGGTGTGGTACTTTTGGTGAAAGATTGCTTGAATGATCAAAATCCTTTAAGCCTTTAAAAATAAAACCCAAATTACCTTTTTAATCAGTTGTATCTAGACTCTATTGTTGGAGATTAGTATCTTGGCTAAGCTTATGATAGAATACCCGCCATGACTGAGCAGTTGAGTGATCACCAAAAATGAAACACATATATTAGTGAGAGTATGAGTGTGATTTGTTTTTCCTTTTCGTAAGGTGCTCGGTTTAGAATTTTCTAGCATAGGTAATTTTAAATCATATCTTCCTGATAACTAGGGATATATCTTTTTTGAGATTATTTAAAAGGTTCTACTTGAGGGCAAGTAGAAGTCAAATGAGAGATATTTGATAACATTAAATATTTAATACTTTTTCATATCAAATTCCCGCATTTATTACCTTGCTTTATATCAATTTTATATGAATTCGGTATTTATTTCATTTATGTTGTGAATTCAGGTAAATAAATGTATTGGAACGGAAAAGATGCGGAAAAGCTGCTTTTTATATTGAAATCCTCATTATTCAAGAATTACGGCGTAATTGATAACTGGGATTACGCTGTAACCTATTATTACATATGGAATTATGCTGACGAAGAAGTTACGGCGTAACATCAACAAGAGTTACGACGTAATTAATCATTTATTATGAAGATTTGGAAGCTTTGAAGACATTACGACGTAACGTCCCGCAGGGTTACGCCCTAATCATTTATTTAATACGATGATTCAGTGCTGACAAGGTATTACGGCGTAACATCCCATATAGTTACGCCGTAATCTTTTATTATGGTAATATATATTGTTACCATAAAAGACTAGGGTTATGGCGCAAACGTAATTCTTTATACGGCCGAACTGAAAATTATCACATAAAGAAGGAAAGCCGCATCAGGAGTGTTACGGCGTAACCATGTATTTGGGTACGCTATAAAATCACAAGGACTAATATTGTGCGAAAGTTATAAAAAGTTTCATTTTCAAACTCCGAGGACTAAACTCACCATATGACCAAAGATCATATTTAGTATAAATAGATATCAAATTGATATCACAAAATCAATTTCCATTCGTTCGTGGTTAGACTTCAAATGCGAGAATTACAGATAAATGAGCACAAGGCTAAACGTGCATAAGTATAAAGGCAAACCCTTCGAGTTTAAACATGTGCGTTTCGACTAGGGGATCGATAGCATTAATTTAGGCAACAATTTATAATAATACATCAATTTATTAGGTCAATTTAATACATAATTATTTTGATTGAGCAGATCATAGCGGTTTTTAATTTATTGTTGTTATGTTATTGTCTTAGCTTATTTTGCTGTCAAAAGTCTTAAAAAACCTGAAAATTCCAAAAACAGTAGGAACTTAAGTAAAGTCTAAATTTGATAATTCAGCTTTTAAGTCTAGATTTTATAGTTTAATTTGTTGGATAATAAGTAGTTTGATAAGTCCTTAAAGTTTCAAAGTCTAGTTTAGCTTATTTAGTTCTCTAGCTTATTTGTAGTATGTGTTTCCTTGCTTATTTCCTGAGTTTGCCTGTTTCATGCTTAATTTCAATAGATTAAGAGTTCCTCTAGCTTTGATTCCTTTGCATTCTTAGATTAAGCACATCATAAGCTTTCTAGATCACTTCTCCTTTTTAGATTTAAGCTTAATTTGAGTATTTTATGGCTGTTTAAGTGAAAATAAGCTCAAAACCTCACTTTCTGTAATCAGTTTAGAAATAAGCTCTTCCTGAGCTTATTTGAGATTTTCAGCCCTAGTAGCTTTTATTAATTTTGTTCCCCTTAGTTTCTTTTACAACTTTGCTTCTTTGAGTTTTTCATAATAAGCACTTTTCAAATTTCACCTTAATTCGGGTTTTAGTTTGCTGTCGGGATAGATTCTTAGGGTAGAAAGTGTAACTTTTCGATTTTAATTGTTTTTCAGATTAGTCCCTCCGTTAGTTTGTTAGGAATTTGCACCATTAGTCCTTAGTTAAGTTTTAATTAAATTTAATAGATTTAATTAGTAATTAGGTTTAATTTTTAATTAGTTTAATTAAGAGTTAAATAAAAAGTAAAAAAAATTAGGGCTTTAATTTCTAGAAACCAAATCAAATATCTTTGCTTCATTCAAATCAGGATCCGATCCAAAACGTGGTTTCAATTGCACTAGTCATTGGGGATAACGACCCGGGTGATCATACTTGCCCGGTTTATTATACGTATTCTATATATATATCTTTGTGAGTGGAATTGTCCAAGGGATACTTGGGGATTTCCTTAATTTCTCTATAAGTATATTATTTTATATGTATGTAAAACTTATAATCAATGTGCGCGTTAGGTTTTAGAAAACTAGCCATAAGATATTAAATTGGCATAGACGTCTAGGGAAACACAAGTGTGTAGAAAGGATACCATCTGGTAACAGTCTTCATACTACCTTACCTCCAATATGGTTGATCCCTCTTAAGATATTTCAATTGCATTAAATATACTCTTAGGGTATGTGTAATAGTCTTCATACTAACTTACTTATGCGTTGCCTTAATAGAATATTAAATAGACGGCGGGTTCATGTAATTCGTTCATGACTCAGGAAATACTTACACAGATCATCACAAGTGTGACAAAGCAACAAGATTAGGAGAAACAATCTAAGGAGTAGTACATGGTTACGTAAATACATCTTTTTATCATAAAGTTATCACCAGTAGTTAGATTATATTTAGTTTTAATTAGTTAAACAAACAACCTCTTAAACCATGATATTTACCTGTTTTCATATAAACATAAAAATACAAAAAGAATCTTCTCTCAACCCTGTAGAACTCTGTTAGATCGTGATCGAGCCTTTCCAACCTATTCCCTTAGAGAACAATAACAACCCTCGAGTCTTGCCTATACTACACTGCAACGATTAGGTACACTTCCTAAGGAGTTGTAAAACTTCTTGTTGAAGTCTTTACAAGACCCGAACACCATAATAGCATTGTCTGTACAACGCTTAAAGCTTCATTCTCTTATTTTGGGTCGAAGGTTGGTGACCTTATGTCTCGCACTCAGGCTTGGAATGACATTTTTGAATAATCAAGTTGCTCGTCTTTCTAAGTGGAAGATGAAGACTTTATCGATAGGGGGCCGGTTAACGCTTTTAAAGTCGGTTTTAGGTTCTATGCTCATCTATCGCATGTCTTTGTTCAAAGTTCCCATAAAGGTTCTTCAGAAAATGGAATCTATCCGCTGTTATTTCTTTAATGGTGTTGATTAAAATGGCAAGAAACCGATTTGGATAAAATGAAATAAAGTTTTGGATTCTAAAGAGAAAGGAGGTCTAGGCATGTCGAGCTTATACGTGTTGAATAGAACCCTCTTATTCAAGTGGGTATGGCGTTTCCATACTTAAAAATCGTCTCTATGGGCAAAGGTTCTTAAAGGTATACATGGCGATGATGGTAAATTAAACAAGAATGCTAATCATAATCATTCGTCCATTTGGCTGGATATCGTTCGAGAGATGATGCATCTCAAAAACCATGGAACAGATTTGTGTGGTTTTATCCATAAAAAGATGGGCAACGGGTTTGATACTTCCTTTTGGGAGGATGTTGGAGAGGTGAGGCTGATTTTTAATCTTTATATCCTAGGGTCTACGCTTTGGAATCAAGCAAATGTATTATAGTAGTTGAGAAGATGTCTCATGAGAATTTGGCATTTTCTTTTCGTCGTAATCCCTGGTGTGGTATTAAGCAGACTCAATTTATTCATCTTTTGGCTAGTTTGGAGGGTTTTACTCTAGTTGATATACGGGACAGATGGGTTTGGTCGATAGAGGGATCGAGAGAGTTCTCCGTTGCCTTTTTCAAAAAATGATTAATGATCATTGGTTGCCAAATGTTTCGACCAAGACTCGATGGACTAATATCGTTCCTATAAAAATAAACGTTCATGCTTGGAAAGTAAAGTTGGACTGCTTACCTACAAGGTCCAATATTTCTAGACAAGGTATAGAGATTAATTCTATCTTATGTCCTTCTTGCGGTGTGGCGGTGGAGTCGACTAGTCATATTTTCTTTACTTGTCACATAGCCAGAGATGTCTTTCACAAGATTGCTAATTGCTGGGATGTCAATTTTATGGAGCTTTCTTCATATGAGGAATGGTTAGAGTGGCTCTTGAACCTTCTCCTTCCATCTAAACATAAATCGTTGATCAAAGGAGTTTTCTACACTATGTGGTGGACTATTTGGAACTTTCATAATAAGAGTATTTTCAGTTCAACTCTTCAATCCAAGGCGTCTCTCTTTGAGGATATTGTGTCCCGGTCTTTTTATTGATGTAGATATAGATGTAAGGCTTCTTTTAGTTGGATAGACTGGCTTAAAAATCCTTACCTTGTAACTTTGTAAGCTCCTAGCTTCTTTGCTAGTTTTTAATATATTCGTTGTTAAAAAAAAGACATCATGCGTGGAGGCATTTTTGAATTCAATTTTGATAAAAATCATTTTTTATAGTAACAAAAAAGATTACATGCAAAGATAGTTTCTTGACTTTATTCTTTATTTATGACACTTTCTGGAAACTCAATATATTTGAAATATGATATAAATATGTAAATTTATAAATATTTTCATATTTTGTGCCGCTTTATGTCACGCCTTAAAAACGCCATGACTCACCATGGCTCCTAAGGCGTGAGTCTTGGTCATGTCGCCACGCCACGCCTCGCCTCAAGCTATTTATAAACTTAGATATAATTGAGTAAAGCCACGTGTGGTTTTTCAGGTACCGTCATGTCATTGTGCTCGCATCATAAGAAAAATTGATGCTACATCAGTATTTTTTCTCATAACACTAGGATATCTCACCACAGCAAAAACATCCCTCCCTTCATAATACCACAATTCTAATGTCGTTGTGCACCCCATATTTATTTTTATTTTTCATTTATTCGAATTCAAATAAAACAACATATCAAACTAAAATCATAATTTCATTAATATAATTTCATTCCCAATACATACACTCAATGCTCCCGAACATTCTCGAGAGTGCATCTTCTTTTTCGTGCAATACATATACATGTTGGACGTCAGTTAAATTAGGCTTTCTTAAAAACTCTTCAATGTATAAAGTATATATGCAATTAGTGAATTTTAATAAACTTTCACGTGAACAACGTTCACCAATTTGAAAGTACTCGTCAAATGCATCGGGTGATGAGCCGATGTTAATTGGCGTATGGCGGAAGTGCATTTCATTATAGGACTAATACTCAAACGACCGATAGCATCGTAACGTTGTCTAAAAAACAAAAATATTCGAGAAGAGGTTGAACATTGTAATTGATAATATCTTTAAAAAGTTTAGAACTCATATGATACATTCGCCTAAAATTCCTCTTCGGATATTTAGGTGGTTTTTCTGCTTTGCTAAAATAATCCTCCATTAGCCGTTCTTTCGCATCTTCTCGTTGACTTGGTATGTATGTCCTAGTTTGACGACTCGAACTAGGACCCGAACCTTCAGCTTCTTGATTCTCAATTGTTTAAAATATTCAGAATATTAAGTATACTCTTCCGCATCGTCTTGAGAGTAAAGATCGTAAATATCAAGCTCGTTGGGATCCATAGAGATCTTTTGAGAGAAACATTGTTTAGTTTGTGTATGTAGAAGTGTGTGAAAAATATGAAGATTAATGTGGATATTTATAAGATATTTAAACGGTAAAAATTTAGAAAAGTGAGTATTTACTACTCTCCAAAGGGCTTTATTTTACCCCATTTTCAAAATTATACCATTATATATATATATATATATATATATATATATATATTACATTAATCACCAAAGAATGCCATCTCACCCAAGATTTAATCCACGTCACCACCTTTTAAAGACACCTAAGCATTTTTTAATCCATATAGGTAACCAAGAAAGCCACTTAAGCATTAATTTTGCCATGTATGCATGAGTGGAAATCATGGAAATAAATTGGTGATAAAAAGGCTTTGACAAGATTCAAACTCAGGATAATGAAGAAATAGGCAAAGCCCTTAACCACTAGATCAAGACCCGGATTTGTGTTTACATTTAGAAAAAAAAAAGAATAAGCACCACATAAACATTAACTTTGAATTCAAATTCGGAGATTAATTTAAGGCGGTATTAAATTGGTTGACCAATTCAATATGAAACACATAATACTTTCCAGATAAACAAAAATTTGTTTTATGACATTTTCATCTATCAATCAATTTCATTTGATAATTTATTTTTGTATGTAGTTATATCTGATTGCAAGGTAATAATTCCTTGACACATTGTAGTTTCAATGACTCAACATATAAGCTGCTTTTTTATAATTATTTTGCAGGTGGAACGTGAGAAGTATGAGGCTGAGGATTATCACACTAACAATAACAACGACGAGGATGATGATGAAAGTGATGATGACGATGATGTAGAAGAGTATGACTTAGATATCGATACTACGAATGTAAATGAAGCTTTATTGCATCTTCCTATATGATTATTTTTATGATGTGTGTTTGATTGTTTGATTCTATTAATGATAGGTTGCTATGATTCGTGATCATGTATAAATATGAAATCTAAAAACCTAATTTGATTGATTAATATGTTTTGTATTAACAAATTTATTTTACATATGGTTTATACAGATTTGATTATTATAGTTCATTTGTTACATGTTTACCAGGCATGTGATTTGAAGGTCGACTTGAAAATGTTTGATGAAATATCTAAGAGAAAGGTCATGGTAATATTGTTACAGGTACTTATTATTTGCACTTTTATTATGTCACACCCCCAGACGTGTCCTGGACGGAATACGTGTCCGAGGGCGTGACGTCATCATAATCCGAACACAAGGCATAAGAGAACGACCACTAATGGACGTTTTGAAAATCATAACTCGTTGCATTAATCAAAATAGATAAGTTTTACAATATTCAAAAGAAATTAAACATTTGCGGAAGCATAAATTGGTTTTCAAAAGACAACGAGTATGATATTTTGATAAGTCTTGAAAGAGTATCATATTGCACGTAGACTCCACATAGCACATCAAGAAGTCCAAAGCTAAGCACCTGAGAAAAACATGCTAAAACGGTCAACATAAAGTTGAGTGAATTCATAGGGTTAAGTAAAACATTTATGAGGACCAAAACGTTTAGTGAATACAGCTTCACTCAATGTATTACGAAAAACATTTAATACTCAGAAACGTTCAACCAAAGTAGTGTGGACCACAAGTTTACAGTACGCACGTGACAGTTATAGGAGATATAACTTTACG
>BQNB010142141.1:5747-17174 GCA_026074375.1 Tanacetum coccineum | reverse complement strand
CACTTCTTTTCTCTTCTTTCAAAAATAAAACAAGTTTTAGCGGATTCAGTTGAATGAAATGGATTTCAACTTGGTCCAAAGTCCAGACGTATAAGTTGGGATTTATTTATTAACAAAACTATAAGTGCCAAACGTAACAATTTTAAATATGTGAACTTTTTTAAACTTTGACAATATCATGACAAAGACCTGAGTTAAACCCTGCTCAATCTTTTTTTCCGTTGATTAGTAATAGAGTTGGTAAAACACAGTCAAAATGTTAATCTTTGTTTGAATTAATAATTGACTTGGTAAACACCAATAACCTACTCTTCTTTGTTTACTCGTTCTATTGAGTTAGAGTTGTTTGATATACGTTTCTCAAAAAGTTATTATCATTTTAAGTAGGGCTAATTTCATGAAAATGTAGGTTACTTGATATGTTTTATGGTTCTGTGTAGCCATGTAATTTTTTTCTAGATCGATGTTGCATATTTTTGAATTTGGTCTTTTTGGTGTATTGTGTGACCATGCCGTGTGTATTATTAGACCAATTTACCCCTCCGCGGTTAAATAGCAGTGTGTAAATTGAAGGGTAAAATAGTCGAATAATACACATGGCTGGTGATACGATACACCGAGAAGACCGAAATTAAAAGTATGCTACATACATAAAAAGTAAAATAGATGGCTGCATAAAACTTAAAAAAAATGGCAAGTAAAATACGTTTCCGTGCAATTTTGTTGCTGTAGAGATGGAATATATGAAAATTTGTTGCACTAACATTCCAGAAAGATTAATCAAACTGAAAACTAACATTTTATAATGATGCCTGTTGGCAGGTCTTGAATCTCCATATCTCCAGGATCGAATGATCAAACAAACATCATGTGTATAATCATCAAAACAAGAAATAATAAAAAGCTAAACAAGAGAGATTGGGGTGAACCCTTATATAATTAGATATAAAATCTGAAAGGTTGAGTATTGATTTACAGGATCCTATCTATATATACATATTGAATCGACACATACTGAAGAGATATGTCTCTCCATAGTTTATGAAACATCACGTCTCTTGATTATCTAACTTCCTAACCGTTCTAACTTATATGAACCGACCCTTTATTATTTGTTGTGCATTCAGCCCTTTTGGCCTAATTCTAACAGAATTAAAGGCCTTCTTATTGGACTTAAATTATACTAATTAAAACTTAACCTATTAAACAATGACTTTACAAAGATTAATTGGATTACTTCCAACATATTCCCCCCTAATCTTATTAATCTTTGTGTTTCTTCAATCTTTCTTGCTTACTGCTTCACGGCACTTGTATTTGTGTTGTAATAGTACTAGTGAATGGTTTCGCTTGCAAAGATCCAAACATGGTTAAAGCAGAAGATTTTCTTTTCAGAGGGTTAGACAAGATGGGAAATCACTACAACATTTGAAACTTTTAGCTATATATAAATTATATCTCTAACTCTATTTTCGTTTTGTTGTATATGATTGCAGACCCTGTTTGACCTCAGGCCGCACATGAATTGTCTCAAAAGGTTCGTCACAAAAGGTTTTAGCGACGGGAAGGGGGTGACAATTAGCGACAACGCGGGGCCCACCAAAAAAGCAACACAAACTAGTTGACTGACGTGGCATTGCATTTTCAGCGACGACTCACGTCGTCACTATTCAGATTTTGTGATTTATTTGTTCTAAATATAAATATAAATAAACATAAAAACCATTAATTAAAATTTACAGGAATCACTTTAGCGACGACGACGTTGTCTCTAAAAACGACTCTAGGCATTGGTTTCAGGCATTTTTTGACGCCAAATGTTGATTTAGCTACAGTTTTAGCCGTCGCTAATGGTACCGGCTATGAAAAAAAAACAGCAGCTAAATGCTGCAAATCCAGATTTTTTTCTGAAAAAAATCTATAAAAACCAAACCTGAAAATCACCCAGAACTCTATACCAAATTGAATGTGTCATTTCATTCATTTTAAACAACCAAAGTAAGTCTTACTATTCGGTTTTATCACATACTATTAAGGCTATACATAGGAGTAATCCGATAATGCTAATTCAAAAGGAGAGCATGTTCAATACAAATACCAAATAAACCTTCTATAATCACTATCGTCATTCATAAATATCGACACATAATTATCACGATTACCATCGTCACTGCATTATCATATTGTTCTCCACTTTGGCTAGGTGTCGGTATCAAGAGGTCGGGGTGTAACTATTACCTAAGGACGAGCGGATAAGAATTAGGGGGGGAGAAGTAGAGTTGGGCCGCCAGGAGTGAGATAGTACCAGGAATTACTTCAATGAGTGTTTTAAATCGTGAATTGACTCGTGAGGAGTAACCTGATGACGGTTGAAGAAATCCACAAATTTTTTCAAGGCGTTTTGTTGACCTTTAGATGATTTTATTTTCTCCTCTTTCTCTAAAGCATGTTGCCTCTTCATGTCTTCTAATTGCTCCCGGGTACCATAACCTGGTCCGGTTGTGACCTCTCAGAATCCAGATTGCCCGTACCCGCTAAGTTCTGCTACACCCGCTATATGCGCGTTGATTTGTGCTTTTGTGTGACTTCAGCCAAGAATTCTTATCGTCTTTGGGCAGGATGGTTTCGCTGGGGTGTGATTACCTTCTTAGATTGCTTCAATTTCTGCTGTGTATAGTTATAAATAAACAAAAGTTAAAATACTAACAATGACGGAAGGCTTCTTGATAATCAGTCAGGTTGGCCCGTGCTGAGTATTCAAATAGTCTTACGACTAGTTTCGAAACTTAATTGTTTCACCTGAATAACGGATCAAGTGCGTTTCCGAATTTAGCTTGCTTAACAAATTAAAGCGAGGGTTTTTGGTGACAAATTATGTATGAACACTGTAAGAATAAAAACCACATTATACCCGTCTTAGTGCCGAGTTGGTTCACCTCTAATTGGTGCATTTAATTTTATTTACTTCATTCTCAATCTGCATTATGAACATTATGTTAATTCAGAAAACCCAACAAGAACCTCTTTGAAAATTATTTAAATTTACTATGCAATAGCCAATAGACAGAAGCTTCAATCTACTTTAAACTTCAAACTAGCATGTCAGGGAAATTATAATCTGCCCAAATTGAAGGTACATCGCTCTACTACAGTAGTCCATTGCAATCTAGATCTACTGACCCTAAATAATTCCAAAGTGATGATAATAAGTTCAATGATATAAGCGCGGTTCTCCAGCTAAACTAACATAAGTAAATCACTCCACAATTAAATGGGAAAAGAAAAAATGTTTAAAAAGCATACTGAAGCCAAAAAGTCAACATATGTCGACTCGAATTTGTCTTCTGATGAATATGTGTATTAAATAACTAAAAGGCTCTTTAACAATGGCTCATGTACTTGGTAGTACTAACATATAGAGCTTTTCAAATCAAGAATTGGGAACGGTAGGTACGATGTTCAAAAGAGAAGATTATACTAACGTTTTTGTCGTGCAACATAGATAGAGAAGTTTGCACCATAATCGGCCTGTACTGGTTCTCTAGGTCTTTTGATCCTTTCGCCACGAAACACTTTCTCCAGTTTGCTGTTGCCATTTTGTTTAAAGGGCACTTTTTTAACGTCGTATGTTCGCTTTCCCCAGTTTCCCCGAACCTACAAATATAAGTGATAAGTCAACAAGTAATCAAATTTAGTTTATAAAATAATTTACACTTTCTTACCTTGGCATTGATTAGGATAAAGACCTGGGCCGCGATCGTCCGGTTGATCACCACCTGCATCCCCACCATGTGATCGTTGAGCTACACAGGCCATCTGTAAACATACAATTACAAGTACATATAATTTTATTGACCAATTAATACAGATACACACTCAAATAGATATACATATTCATATAAATATACACATTTCAACATCTAATGATAATTACATTCAATAAGTCTTATTTTCAAATTACGATTTAAGATTCAATTGTCATCTTCCCTAGAATCCTCGCTAGAAAAAACATGAATCACTAGTACCAATTGTGCAAGTCTCAGCGTTTTTGCCCTTTTAAAAAAAAACAGGGTAGCACTTGTCTTGTATTAAGGACTTGACTATGCATGTTTTTTTTTTTAATCTTGTGTTGCAACTTATATTGTTTGTTGGTTGTTAGTTAAATAACATAATGCGTATATCGATAACCACTATTAATTAAAACAAGAAGAATGCATGATGTTTATCATCAACATATGAAATAGATTGGAAGGACACATTGTTCTAATTGTTGCTCATAAACTTGAAGGTTCGTCACTTTTCCCTTTCGCGGTGGATCTCATAAAACGCAAAAACTTTATTAAACATCCTTATATACATAATAAAACACTTATCATAGTGTTGTGAACACAAAGAAACACCTAACTAATAGACCATTTTTGTCTGGACTATCATTCAACAACCTCTTAGTTAAAGCAAGACTGATATCCGCACTTATAGGCTATTATAGACGGGTGAGTGACAAATCAAATGTATACCAGGTATGGTTATTGACACGTAACATTCTCTAAGACCAACCAAATGGACCAACTTGCATTGAAACCATGTTGGGCCATTCTTCATGTCCACACATTTTACATAATCAAGCTGTATTTTTTTCTTTCAAAATTCGATTAATTGACAACAGCCTCGATTATATTTAGCCACATTCAAACACATATTCACAAATTTAGAATTAATAACTAACTTTTTCGCATAATCATATTCACAATGTTAATACCAAATTCAGACGCATACTAACTAGACGCATATTCACAATACTATACTAACCAAATGCATATTACACGTCGTAGATTACCAATACCCAAACACCATGTTTACAACCCTTGGCAGACGGGAGAAAACTAAAAAGCAAAATGCGAATTATACCTGTAACTGTAACAAACCCTCAACGGACAGGACGGCAGCTGGTGGTCCGGCTGTGACGGTGGTGGTAGACAGAAGCGGTGGTCCGGCGATGGTACTACACAATCATAAAAAACCAAACACAAACAAAATTAAACAAAACAAAATAAAAAATCAAATAATTACCAAAATAAATAACTAGATAAACAAAACAAAATAACTAGATAAGCGGTGGTGGCTATGGTACGAGGTCGGCGGTGGTGCCCGATTGTGTTGAGAATTGGCGGTGATGAAGAGCAGTTGGGGTGAGAAAAAGTTTGTGGTGCCAGATTGTGTTGATAAGAGGTTATTAAAATTAATTAATTTAATTTAATAATTATTAAATCTAAAGGTCTGGCGGGCTAAAGTAAAACTTTTGGTGGGAAATGAAATTTTCGCTTTGCTTTTAGCTGTGTTAGGGGTGTTAAAATACATGATCCAACTCGAATCCAACCCGCACCCGAACCCGAATAAGTCTATTTGGGTCGGACTACTCATGTCAAAAAAATATTCGGATTATTCAAGGTCAACTGTAGTAACCCGAATACTAAATAGGGTCGTGTGTCGGGTTTAAATGTTTTGGCTAACTCGGGTTCGGGTTAACCCGAATAAATATTTTTTTATTATTATAATTTAATTTTATTAATCTTGTACTTAAACGAGTATAAATAAGCAATATTTTTTTATTTTTTTAATTTAATTTTATTAATCTTGTACTTAAACGAATATAAATAAGCAATGAATTCCAGTTTACTCATATTCAGTTGACTCGACCCCGAGTTGACCCGACCTAAACCCGAATTCAAATAGGAGCGGGGTTGGGTATTGATTTTTTTGGCCTTGACACGACTTAGACCCGACCAACATGGCCCTACTAACACCCTTAATTTTGTATATTGCCATGGACCGATGTTTATTAGTGGTTACCTAGATAATATGATGCATTGGTATTTTCCGAGGTTCTGATATTGCTTATCCTTCTAGGCTGTTGCTTTGATGCCGCGATGCCCTTACCTGTTGGAGCTAATGTATCTGCTAGGTTCAAGTGAATGAGTCGCGCGGCCTAGGCTTAGCGGCCAAATAGGCGGACATGTCCCCCCAAGTGTTATCAACACAAGTGATGATGCAATACTTGAGAGAAGTGTTATAAGGAAAACATATTTATTATTATTATTATTTTATTTTATTAGGGGTGTGTGAGGGTCTCTCGTTTATTAATGAACTACCGGACAGAAGCCATAATTATTGAGGGTTAAAAAAACTCGGTGAGTCATACTTGGGTATCCGTGATGATGCCACGTGTCCTAGCAATTTCCATCATGCGGTTGTGATTAAGCCACGTCATGCACTGACATGATGCGACGTTTGATTCTCTCCGTTTCCTCTATAAATAGGGGTCTCCTCTCACTTTTACAGTCACATCTTCCTTTTTATCGCTCTTGCACAACATGAATCTTAAGAGTATTTGCTCTCTTCTTCAAGTGTGTTCCTTCTTCCCATCTTTCTTTTTCTTTTCAATTTTATTACTTCCCTTCCGAATCCTTCGTCATGTCGCTTGACCATTTTGACAACCTTAATATTCCGGATGCCGACCCGCTTGACCCATCCTTGGAAGTCGCGATTCTTCATAAATTTTGATACGCACCTTTACAAATCTTCCCTTTGTTGCTTTCAATTATCTCATCATCATTGTCTTGGGTGTCGTCATTGAAGTTCAAGAGCATTGGCTTGATAAGATCACAGTTGCTTTGCTACTTTAAGAGTTCTTTGAGGGTCGACACATGTCCCTCAAGAGGTTCCTTCTTTTACGTCATTCAGTGGTGTAATTGGTTCCGACCCATCATTCTATAGCATTAGGCAGATTGAATTTGGTTCCTACGGATAACGCCAATTTGTTGAGGTAAAAGTCCACTGGTGAAGGAGAAAGGTTGTCCTTCCGTTAAGCTCTAGTCCTCAACAAGCCTGATTAAAGGACAAAACACGTTAGCCTCGCCCCGGGTGTTATCCCAGGACCAAGCTCCGATGTAAGAGTAAGTATCGAATAAAAATGAAGTTGTTAGGCACTGCAATAAGTATAATAAATGCGTATGGAAAAATGTTGTGTTGCATTGAATGCGCTTGGGGTATTTATACTACCCAAGTATTGTACCTGACAACCATAGAGGAATGGGTTGCCGAGCTAGATGGCTAGGGTACTGTTAAACCCTAGGGAACAACATCCCTAAATATCCAGATCGACGACGCACGCCTGGGTATTGCCATGGACCGTGGTTATCAGTGGTTACCTAGAAAATAGGATGCATTGGTCTTTCCCGACATTGCTTATTTTTCTAGGCTGTTGCTTTAATGCCCGGAGGCCCTTACCAGCTGTTGCTAGTATATCCGCTAGGTTCAAGTGAATGGGTCACGCAACCTAGAACTAGCGGCAATATACACGAACATCGACGTTATTTCTGAAAGTGACAATAAAATTTTAGCATAACTCCGCGACTTTTCAAAAAAAAATGTAACATACGAAGATCAAAACTAACTTGATACTATATTGTTACCATGTTTCATGATACATCAATGAGCTAACTGCACATGCTTGTAACATAGACGATGCATTATGCTTGGTTCACGTACGTACACATCTCGTCGTGGAACGAGGGCTTAAAACCTCGTTAATTACATTTACAACTTAGACACATTTCAACTACAAAAATAATTTTAAAATGTAACTACATCTTTATATATATATTAAAAAAAATTATAAATCATTTATAAATCTTTTTAATCGGAACATACCTTAATATATTTTTTAAAATTAGTTTTAGCAATTATAAATAAACATGGCTTTCTATTTATTTTATCATCCCGGCCTCCGGATCGTGTTTTAAGCTAGAATCTTTATGGGTAACAATTGGTAGCAGAGATTCTATACGAATCAAACTTGTGATAACTTAATATCGAAATCAGTTCAGTATAAGAATTGACGGATGAAATTTATAAAGTTAAAAATGTTGGAGTGTCATATAAATTCTTTTATTTCTTGACCCGACAACTAATTTTCCTAAACCAATTTTTCAATCTTATGTCCATGGGTAGCTTCACAAGGGTATCTGGACATAAGAAAGCTGAACACGAATTGACGACTCAATCGAGAAGAAAGGAACTTCCGATTCACTCTTACCGTGTTGTTTGCTTTGAGACAACTACACATTTATATATTTTCTAAAATTAATTTTTGTAATTATAAATAATTTTAAAAGCAATTTAAAACGAAACTACACCTTTAAACATTTTTAAAGCTAATTTTAACGATTCTAAAAACATTTATAAATAGAGATACACCTTTAGCGACGACTCTATTCTCACCAAAGTGTTGGCGGGATTTATGTTCCCATTTCGCGGTATTTTATTTTGGCTCGAAAATAAAAAATTACTCTCTCACATTTTGCGATGACAGCTATGGTCCCTAAAAGTGAGATGATACTTTCTGTTGTTTGACCAAAGAAAAAGGTACAAATGGTGGGGCCCACACAGTATTTTTAGCGACTACTGGGCTTGTCTCTAAGTTTACTCCCTCGCCAAAAGTTTCAATTGGTGTAGTGTAGCAATGGTTGGTCTACTGGGGAAGTATCCCGCAAAATCGTATTGTCCAAAATTAACTGTTGCATGGTGTTCAGATACCACCCATATGATGGTTGAGACGATTTTAATCAAGTCAGATTGGGTTTTGAGTTTTGGCCACCATGATGCGTCTTCCTTGTCTTTATGTCCAACTGTCCGAATTTCTGTCCACCATGCTTGAAGCTCTTCATCATCTTTTACTAGATGTGCTCAAGGACGGAACATCATTGAGACCAAGGGGGGTTGTGGCCCCCCCAAAAAGTATACTCTCAAGTATCATTTACTATATAATGTTAGTCATTAGCTATGCAAAATATTAACGTTTTATAGTTTCGCCCCCTTAAAATATGTATTTCATATTTTGGCCCCTCCGACAAATGTATTCAAGTTCCGTCCCTGCCCATGGATATACATATATGATAAGCATAAAGAATTAGAACAATATAATGGCAGCATATGTTGAAAAATGGGCAGTTTGGTACCGGTATTTAACTAACTTTGCTTTTGTTTTGTGAACATATCTTAAAATTTAAGATTACTTGTATGCTTAATGTCATCTTTTAATTATGAATCTTAGTATGCATGTTCGGATTTTACATGTTTACTTGTATGCTTAATGTCATCTTTTAATTATGCAAACATGGTCGACATAAGAAGTTGCCCATTGTTCGATGGCATCCCAAAGAAGTAGCCCGTCATTTGCATATGGATAGTCCTCTATCATTAGTTTTACCCCATATGGTTCATTTATATCTTCAATAGCCATGCCCCTAAATGATAGTAAGATATAAGTACTGAAGTTGCCATACAAAAAAGAGAAATGCTAGAACCACAAAAGAACTTCCACAAAATGTTTTACAAAATGATGTGTCATAAAGTTAATGACAATCTTAAAGTTACTTTTGACTTCTCTCTCTTACATGCATTCACAAGTGCATGACACATCATTTTGTAAAATATTTTGTGAGAGTTCTTTTGTGGTTCTAGCAATCATCTACAAAATATAATAAGTCCCTTGGATGAGGGATTTTGTGCATTTTAAAAGGCTATTTGCATTAAAATAATAATAATAATAAGTAACATGGTGGTTTAACTTCTAACTTATATAATTATGCGAAACTAGCAAAGGACTTCAACAAATAACAACTTTGGTAAAAAAATTATTTCAACAAGGCTATAATCATCCCGTTTCACCATCATGATCGGGATTAGTTCAGATAGTTAGATCGGTTTATGGGTTTGATTAGAGGTTGAAGTTCTTATAAAAATAATGATTTTCATGGTTCACCTACAATGAAATGAATGAATTATTGTTCGCTTTAAAGTTTAAACAATATCCATTTGTATTATTTGAACGTTAGTTTAATAGAATATATATTTATGTCTGTACATAACATGAAAAAAGGAGTTTTCATTAGTAATTTGCTAATATGGGTTTTGTTAATTATACTTTATTTTTGTGAAACTTTATGCATTTTCAATGAAAATCATAAGAATTATACTTAAGAAAATCAATTTTGTTACATTAGTTTTGGCAGTATAATGGTGTAACCCTTTAGTTTTGTGTAAAAGTATTGTTTAATTATATACATATACTATATTTGGATGAAAACGCTGCCGTTTTGGCAGCTAGCTACAATAGTTACAGAAGCTACAGTAGCTACAGTAACCGGCTCATTTAGTTTTTTTTTTCTTTTCTTTTTCTTTATCCAGGCAAATTTTAAAAAAAAATTGCTCGGCATAAAATAAGAAACAAAATTACAAAAGTACTTAATTATTTTGATCAAAAATATCCGCGGCACGAGACCAAACACATAAGCTGATATAAAAAAATAAACTATTGCACAAAATAATTAAAAAAAAATTTGCTCGGCACAAAATAACAAATTTTTTAACAAAAGTATTGATTTATTCAGATCAAAAAATACCCACGACATGACGCCCAACACATAAGCACATATAAATTTTTTTATTAAACATGACACCGGAAAAATAAAGTCGCACAAAATATAAAAAAAAAAATTTAACACCCCGCATCAACACGCGGACAATCAATGCTTAACACATATTTACCCAATCTCATAAAATTATATTAAAATAAACCCAGATAGCCAAAAAAACAACCTTTAAACACATAACCTTTAAAAAATTAACATAACATACAAATGTTAAAAATAATACAGTAACAGGCCCATTGGGCTGCCATTTTGGGCCGGTCCATTTAACACTTTTTTTAAGTAGGCAACTTAAAAAATAAAAATAAAAAATTGCTCGGCACAAATAAATTTTTTTTTCACAAAATTACTGATTTATTCAGATCAAAAAATATCCGCGCCATGAGGCCCAACACATAAGCCCATATAAAAAAACTATTAAACATGAGACCGAAAAAATAAACCCGCACAAAAAAAAAAATATTGCTCAATACAAAATAGGAAAAAAAAATATAGATTTATTCAGATCAAAAAATACCCACGATATGACGGCCAACACATAAGCCCATATAAAAAAAACTATTAAACACGAGACCGGAAAAATAAAACTGCAAAAAAAAATAAAAAATTAACGCCCCGCATTAACGCGCGGGCAATCATGTTTAAAAAAACACCCACATCTATGATAAAAGAAACACCGCCCCGCAGCAACGCGCGGGTAACTATGCTTGTTGGTTAACTATGTTTGGCCATATTTTATCTATTACATGGTTTGCCTATTCAATAAAATCCTTAAAACATCTTTAGTGATCACCTCATTGATCTTTAACTTAAACCGCAAAATGTGTTGCCTAGTGGTGGGGTATTCAGATATTTTCCGGTGGAGTTCTCAAGCTCAAACCTCATGGAAAACAAGTTTAAGGGCTAGGGAAAGAACTAGGAATCGGTTGCTGATACT
>BQNB010142139.1:0-17175 GCA_026074375.1 Tanacetum coccineum | reverse complement strand
TTTATCTATCACCTGACCAACCCATTAGCAGGCATTAGCCACCTTTACTATAATTGGCTCTGCGTAGGTGACACATGCAATGCAATAGCCTCCTATACCACCCAGGTGTTTCATGTAATACTATGGAGACACATGCAATGCAATAGCCTCCTATACCACCCAGGTGTTTCATGTAATACTATGGAGAATACCTACATGATTGTTAAAAAAAAGAATTAGATTCCATGTACAATTTTGTCAACAGAGATTAGGAGAGATTCTTAAGTAGGTATACTTGGGGGATCAAGCTCTTCAAAACTCACCAATGCTTTTTCCAATGAATGTAGTAGGGTTGTTTGGTTTTATTTATTAAGAATGATTACTTGATTATCCTGACAGATTATCAGTGTTTAGAACTTTGGATGCAGTAAACTAATTACACCGTATGATTTAGGAAACATAACTAATAGAAAATGAGACGTACCTTTTTACCTTAAGCTCAATTGGATTTCAATGACCAAGGGTCTTTAGCATGAAATACATCATGAACTTCGCTAAACCGTGTCTTCTTTAAGCCTTCCTTTATCCAGTTACATACGCGAAGCCCTTCTACAACAAAAACAAATGCAGGTGTCATTGTATTGTAAATATATTCCTACATAATTAAGTTCCATATTGCGAGAAGTTAACCATCACGTTAAAAGATCATATAGTAATATATATTATTGTTTCCTTTTCTTTTTCTTAGTGACAGTGATTTCCATCCTTTTTGTCAAGATAAACCCATATCAGTCAAATAACATATGGATAGAACACATTAATGTTAAATGTACATTAATGAGGCAATGAAGGCTAATGTTTACTTAAAAAAAATCTGAATTACTATGCCTACTTTGAGGTAAACTAAGCAATTTCAATTTACCTTTGTGAGCGATGATTTTTTGAAGAGAAGTGATTTTCATTATCATACCTACAGAGAAAAAACTGTAAATTAAATGATTTTTATTGAATGAGTAACTGCACGGGGTTCTTCTGATGAATTCTACGTGGAATAAACAAACTGGCCTTGAGTATATATAAGGTTTAAGTTTTGTTGTGTGCTTTTAAGAATTCTAATACAATACAAACTCGACTTTTAAAAGTATATCTATAGTTTTATAAAAAAATTACATTCTGGTCTAAAAGTATGAAAAAACATAAAAATAAACAGAAACTTGTGTCTTTCACCTGTACGGATCCATATCTCCAGCTTCCTTTGCTCGTAGCTAAAGGTACATCCAATTTCACGCATATGTTTCCATTACACATCCATAAATTCAATGCAAACCTTATCAAGTTCTTCTGTGATCGACGGGTCACAACTTGTGGCTCGTGTAAAGACAATTTGCAGCAGTTGCTTTAAAAAGTGTAATCGGTCAAACTGTTTAAAACGGGTCAAAATTTATTTTTTTGGCTTAATGGGTGTTTGGGATTGTTTATTGCAGATTTAATAAGAGAAAATGCTTTCACTGTTCCACCCCGCTTACTGCTTGCAACTCAGTCCTTCATTGAATGTGTCATTAAAGTTGTTCTTACTTATTACTGGTGTTGCATTACATATATCAGGGGTAGGTTATCATATGAGCAGTTTAGTGTTTTTTAGCGAATGTGAATAACCTAAACTCCAACAACAAAACAAAGGAGGTATGTTTACATAACTTTCCTGTATTCATCCACCCAACTCACCCTCAAATCGTTCACCTTTATTTCACTTGTTTTCTCCTATAGTGATTCTGCCAAACACCCATTAAATAAGATTAAAGAAATAAAATGTAAGAAATCTTCTAAATTTAATAATATAATTTGATATGAATCATCTGAAAAACTTCTTTGTATACACGTTTGTTTGCATGTTTGCTTGTTTAACATCTTTGTTCCAAATAATAACCTTGAGATCTTTTTTCGTAGTGACTCTTCATACTGCAACATTATGTTAATCTACCATCCATATAATTTTCTTCCAGCCTTTAGATCCATAAGCAGTTTTATATTGCTTAAAGTAGCGGCATGATGACGGGTTAAAATGTGCTCTTTTCGACCCATTTTTCAACTCATTAGATACTGATTTGCATTGAATTTATAAATTCTTAATTTTGTATTGTTTAGTATTTTTGTGATGTTTAAAATATTGTTACATCATTGATTAACAAACAACAGTTAATGGGTCATATTACTTAAAGGTACAGTTTAGTTTCGTGTGGATGCAATTGATTTATTAAAACATAATAGTCGGTGCATTATTCATTATGTAGATTGCTGGACCTTTTATTCACTATGGCACGTACTAAATGTGAAAGTTAATAAACTCCGATCAATCCCTTGTTGCTACTTTGACGTCGCTCACTGGTTGTAAAATTTCCAACCTTTTCACAAATCTGTAAGCTAAAATGTGACAATTTCTACAATTAAAGTTGTTCTTACTTCTTACTAGTGCTACTTTACATATATCACGGGTAGGTTGTCATATGTGCAGTTTAGTGTTTTCTTAGTGAATGTGAATGAACTAAACTCCGAAAAGAAAACAGAGGTATGTATACATAATTTTCCACTATTCATCCACCCAACTCGCCCTTAAATATTTCTACTTTATTTCATTTTCTGGTCTCATACACTATGCTTTCAGTTTGTCTTAAGATGGCCTGATTACTTTTTTAGTTTCGACTTTGACCATCGAGTTAAAAAAAGATTGTGTTGAAAGTGTTTCCGGACACGAACTTTTGAATGGTCCTTATCAAACTGGATTGTGGGACTCCAATGTAAACACATAAGATTGTTTTCCAAGAATGGCCTTATAATCATTTTCAAGAAGTAGATTATATATCTATTAGAGGTGGAAAGATGGTGGGTCAAATGGGGAGGGTTGACCCACAAACACTTTTTCGTCCATTTGTTAAAACCTTTTATTAAATACACTAAGTATAACTTATATATGCTCTTTGCACATCAACTTGCCCGACACCTCTTTTATAACATTAACCGTCCGTTCCGTTGCCATTAGTAGATATGGAATTCTCCTCAGCAACATGCCTGGTCACCTTCTTTATTTGATCATCCTCTGTAGATAGCATAATCATGTCAGGAGTCACGGTACTTAGTTGTTTCTGGATACGTTGGCGAATCACTACTGCTGATGTTTTGCCACATTTTAAGATTTACCTGTTTGGCCCATTATCAAACAGATACGTCCTGAATTGATCTTTTCGCATATAAATGGGGTGAAATCGCCACTTTTAGGATAGAGTTATAGAGTAGTGGCTGACCTATGCACATAGAAACAACATAAAATCGACTATCCTTCTCGCGACGCTTCATCTCATAAAGTAAAGTTGCAACACAACGTGCTCCTAAATTTCAAAATAACACAGGTTTAATAGAACTGAGCACTTCTGAGTGAATGAATACCAAAAAGAAAAGGTATATTAGGAATATAAAAAGTTACCTGTAGCTCCTAAAGGATGCCCAATAGCCATGGCTCCTCCATTAACGTTCACTTTCAGAGAATCAAGTTGTAGCTTCTTGGAACAATATACATGCAAAGGCCTATAATATTTGTCAGTAAAAAAGGTTATTAAACAACATTGATTATCAAATTAGTGATACTGCCTTTTCATGGCAAATAGGCATTGTGAGCTCAAAATAATAATCAATAATCAATTTAACATAACTGTAAGTTTTGTAGAACATGAGTGAGACCTAATACCTTATTTATTTCGAAAAAGATCAGTGTCATCAACCTTAAGACCTGCTGACTTCAATTCAGAAAAAGTATGTTGTAAATGTGTGTATAGAAAGAAGCAGAAAAAGAGATGCTTATTTTCCTTATAGTCAAGGACACCAGAGTCTATTTTAGATTGTTTGGAATATGATTTAGGGCTTCTACCATTCTGTTAATTTCCTGTCAAAAATTAAACTCACATTCATTAAAGTGACTCAAAACATAAATAACTAACAAACTTTGTTCTTATACAATTTAACTTTCAAATACGTAATCGAACATCTAGTAACAAGACCTAATTAACTTTCTAATAACATAAAAGAAGCAAAATTAGGACTCTCACCATTCAGATGAGCAATGAATCATTCCCTATTATCAATTTGGGAACTTGGTTTCTTGACCGGAGATTGAGGAGATGAATTTGATAGGAGGTGAGGTTTGTTACTGTGGATGGATGTATTGGTTGGTTGTTCTGTTGGAGCTCTGATTTATGTTATGGGGTATAGAATACAGAGCCCGTGTTTTTTAAAATAGTTACATTTTTAGTATGCAATTATAAAAGAATAGCATTATAACCCATGTGTATTTTTAATTTTTTTATACATGTGAGTATCAAAACGAATTTTTATAAAAATTTGACCAAATTAGGAAATATTTAGTTTTAATTATTTTTTACATCTAAATATAAAGCTTTTGAGAAAAAGAATGTTTCTTATTAAGGAAACAATCTTTTTTATTGAAATACGAAAATCCTCACTTTGCGTTTTTCTTTACTAGATAAAAGATTAAATCTTTGGGTTAAATTACTTAACTGTGTATAGATACTTGTAATTTTTATACACAACAAAAAATTAGTTTATCAAATTTATAGGCAAAACTAGTCAATTGATGTTGATATGATGTATGTAAAGCCTGTTTTGAGATTAGAAGTAAAAAAAACGATTATAAAAGATACCTGGCATGCATTATAAGGTTTATGGTCCTAACAAACTAAATGTTATTTTAGTATAATAATCTTTTTTTAATTCTTAATTTCCTTTGTTATGATTAGAAGAAAGTATGATGGTTGATAATCTTACCTTAATAACTTAAAAATATTGATTTCTTTATAGATCCGAAAATTGAGGTATTTTCTAAAGTTCAACAACATCAACACAATGTATTACCATTTTACTTTTTCGTTTCTTCAGTGCTACCTTTTTTTTTCCAAGGGGTTTTCCAAATTTATATTTTCTTTTGATTATATGACTATTTGTTTAATTACAAACATATTTCTTTGGTATGAAGTTTCTCATTTAACTGTACCCATGTGTTTCTTTCTCAAACGGCTCATTACATAATTTACGAGCTATTATCTATTTTTTTCATCTCTTAAAAATGCCCGTCAATTTAACGGGTCATTTAGCTAGTATATATATATATAACCCTCATAAATTGAGGGGGAGCAGTTAATAATGTTCCTAATACGGCTTGTTAATAGTTGGACATTTTTTCTCTGAAACCATTAATATTTGAATCAATTGATATTTAAAATATTAAAAGATTTGACATTTTTAATAAGAGGAGAAAATGTGATAAAAATATATTGCTAAAGATTTGATTTTTAAGGACTCAAGTGCAAGTTTCTCCCTTCATGTGCTAAACATTTTTGAATATCTATGCACATGTTGAGAGGGAGCAATTTCAAATGGATTAAGGCTGAGAATAATACCAAAAGACCGACCATGTTTGTAATTACTTGGAGTTATAAGGTGGTTAGGATTAGGTATTCGTTTCCACGATCCAGCCAGAACCGGAGGGATCTACCCGGGGACATTCCACTAGTTAATGTAGAAGTCTATAGGTATGATATAAAAAAGGAGTAAAAGTGAGAATAAAGGAATAGTGCCGACTGAAATAGAGCTAGTACTGGAACAAAACCAACAAGGTACAAGTTATGAAGTCTTGGTAAGCACTGAAGGGGTTGAAGAATTAAAAATAAAAGTTGAGATAAAGGGTGAAAAGAAACAAGCCCTCCTTACACTTAGGCAGATTCTGGTTCAATACATAAACTGTCAGAAACAACTAAGCTATTGACCTGGTATTGAAGAAGTCGTCATGGACCCAGTGACGCAATGCACAACCCTTCCCAGCCACTCAATGTCTCTCAAAAGACTCTTGTTTCATTTCTCATGGAGATTAAACACATTTCTATCGACTTTCTCACTCTGAGATAGTTGGTATTGAAAAGGTGACAGTCTGCTCCAGCCTCCGATTAATAAAAACCAAAGTGCACTATCAAGTCTAGAGCCATAAAAGAGATCATCCATAAATCTCATTAGGCCACTTATTCAAAATATGCTTGCTAACTCACACAATGTGAAAACAAGAAATATATCAAAAGTCCTACGCATTATCCTTGTGATTTTTCTAGAACATTAGAGTGATACCTAAAAAGTATTCACAATGATGATGGAAATTCTTCTTGAGCCAACATCAAACAAGCTCTATGGTAGGTGACTTGTAAGATCCTAAACGGATCGAACTTATGATACTAGATATCGATTCGGTCCAGCTTATGAATTGACGGATGAATTTTAAAAAAGTTAAAACTGTTTGTGTGTTATAAAAACTATTTGCATCTTAACACACCGACTAAGTTTCTAAATTATGTTCATGGGAAGCCTCACAAGGGTATCTGGACATAGGGAAGCTGAACACGAATTGACGGCTTAATCGGGAAGATAGTAACTTACCGGTTCACTATTACCGTGTTTTCTGCTTTGAGACGCTCTGGTAATGAGAATGGCTAGTGCAGCTACGAAACCCTATCAAGGAGATTCTTAGGAATTCTACCTGATCACAGGCAGTATTTATACTGATTAACGGGGAACCGTGGTTATTTCCATATTCGACGAAGTGACAAAGCCACTTTCGTCCATATATGTTGTTTATCACTAACCTATTCGTGCAGATTTCCTGATGGAGGCAGCTGTTTCCTGATGACAAGTCGAAGTTAAAACCACATGCTCATACTCGACCGACATAAGTAACAACATCATGAGAGCTCAAGTACATGTTTCAAGACTTTCGCTACTCAGATACCGTACATCTTTCTTGAAGTGATGAAGTATTAAGTTGATAACGCACATACTCCATAAAGTGAAGAAGTGTTAAAGTTAAAGAATATCAAGAAAGATGGTTATACTCACTTTCAACATCAATAACAGTATGTGTAACAATCCATTATTTCAGGTCATTTCCCGACTCAAGTATTATCATTATTTATTTTTAGAGTTTTACGCGTTCGCTTTTAATTATAATCGTATAGTTAAATCGCGTAAATTAAAAATCATCATTCAACGTAAACAGACATCAAACACAATAAAGTTTACATCAAGCAAGTGTTATATGATCATTAAGAGTATAATTTACAACTTTTCATAATTTATTTTTATTGGTTATGTAAAACGTTTACGTTTCACAATAAATTACATTCGGGCATAACTGAAAGCACCGATACCTATCTATACTTAAACCAATACCCACGATTATACCCAATGCATAAAAATTAATTATGTTTCTACCCATGAAGCACTTAGAACCGGATCCATGGTGTAAACACAAGAATTAAATCACAAAGTCTCCACTAAGTCCTACCTTTTTGGTTATACTTACACAACATGTACCCTAAACACATATTACTAGAAATTGTCACATCATGGTAGCTTAAAACCTATCTTGGCCATTCCATGTGCATGGGAAGGAGGAGAGCACTTTGATTTTGTGCCCTAAACCATTACTAGTCCATGGTTTGATCTTAGGTTGTTTCTAATACCACCTTTCTATAAGTAGCAAGTCTTAGGTTTATTATAACACACATACACTTCATGCAAGCAAATTAATTCACTCAAACTTTCTCAAAAACCATACATACCTACGGCTTAATAAAATTAAGCTAGGGTTTCATATAAAATTTATTCGACAAGTATTGCAAGTGATCAAGCATTCATCCTAAGTTTATCTAAGGTGATACAAGTTGATTTGGAAGCATGTGTTTGTGATTAAGCAAGGTTTGAAGCAAGAAAAGAAATTAGGGTTTCATTAGGGTTTTAATCTTGGATTTACTATATTGGGTTAAAGCTTAAGTGTAGGCTTGTGTTCTTCAATCATCTACATTTCCATAATGTTTATTTAAAGTTTAAACATTCCATTCATTCATTTAATTATGTACATGCTTGCTTATATATGTTAAACACCACCTAGCTTATTTTCATGAAATTATGAGATATTACAAGATATATAAGATTCAAATTTATTATGTACTTTGGTTAAATAACACTTAAAATGGAAGTACACATTATATATAAGTGTTAAATAAATTATAGGGTTGGGTTATGAATTATTTTGTGTTAAAGGTTTTAATTACAAAAGTTATGAACAAATGATTTTGAGGACACTTACTCATGGACAAGTATCATGGACATATTATAAAGCACTTAAGATATATCAAGTTATGTTATTTATTAAGTTAGAGGACTTGTAATGGTTTAATAAATTAAAAAGTATATAAAACAAGTGTATAAAACTAATTAAGTAAAAACTTGCATACCTACTGTTGAAAATCGTATATAAACATATATGGAACTTGAAAAACAAGCTATAACGAAAAAGATATAACATTTTTAAGTTTGCGATAATTAAAGGTATAAAAGTATTTTTATAAAAGTTATTTTCTAAAAATCTCACTCTTTCAGATTCTGATATATTAAGGGAGACATTTTATAAAGATAGTACTTTTCATAAGGAATCCAAACATGTAAGAAACTCAAAAAAACAGATTTAAAATGAAGGCGATACGTTATTTACAAGTTTAAGTTAAAAAGTATTTTTATAAAAGTAAATTTATAAAAATATGTTACTGTTCAATACTTAACTTGTCACGTACAATAAAACTATAGGGAATTATATTCCTAAAGTAACGGTTTATATTACGAAGACGTGGACATAGTAATCACTAAACTTAATTAAAACCAACGAGATACAATTAAAAACGATTACAATAATTAAAGTTATAAAATATTTTTAAAAACAGTCAACTTACTATTTACTGTTTCATGCAACAGAAATTTGACCATATAATAATTATAATAATTTGATAGATTTTCTTAATACGAAACCATGGACATAAGAAACGCATAAAACGGAGTTAAAACGATAAAGATACGAGGTTTATAAAACCTTGTGCACTATTTTCACTTTTATACATTATGTTATAAAACAATTAAATTAATTATATAATATCATTACATAATCAATAAAATATTAAATCATTTATTTTTTAACAAATAATACATTGTTGAACGAAAAATAATTTTTTCTTTACGGTTACGAATACATATGCCTTTATTTAACAAAGTACGATTTAATTATTATTTTAATTTCTTTTTTAAATTAAAAAACTATTAGGTGGTGGTGTAACTATATAACATGCGATATTTTATTTATATAAAATACATTATGCTCATACGACCTACAATTAATTAGGTTGCATTCGGATTGCCGAGACGATTTACATATTTGATTTAGATAATCAAATCATTTACTTACAGTGAGTTCATAGCCCCATTTTTATACTATTACAATGATTTACAACTTTAGGGTGAGAAACATGCATTGTTTTACGATTGGACGCAAGTACACTTTTATACAAATTACGAGTTTGCCTAAGTAGCTATAACCCACTATGCCCATGAATCATGAACTGTTAATTACTAGACTGTAGATCTATTTGGGATAGACATCCCCGTTCGGGTGAGTAGCGCTCACCAGTTTTGAATGTACTGAAACAACGAATGTATACCATGTCGAAACAATTTGGATGTTGCGGGTTGAACATCTACACGGGCATATTATTTGCATTAATTTGCATACATATATGTCATAGCTTCGGTATCATGAGCTTGGTGCATTTCATAATTACTTTTGAGATATTTTATGTGTTACATGTCTTACATTTGGAAATCTCGCGGTCCTACTTTATACATTTATTAAACCTGTGAATTCACCAACTTTATGTTGACGTTTTAAAGCATGTTTTTCTCAGGTCAATAAGGTACAAGCACAAGGATACATTGGGGGTCAACCTTTTGGGATTCATTTTGCATGGAGATTTAAATGCATTACATTTTAGAGTATTTGTTATGTATCAAAATCTTTACATTTTCATGGGTGAACAATTTAAGCTTCGGGCTTATGTAACAAACAAGTTTATTTAATCCAATGTACCATTTTCAATCGACTCATATAGAGGTCGTTCTCATATCTAGTGTTGTTGATCTATGAAGTAACACTCTCAGACCCATATTCCGCTGCGACCCATTTTAGGGGAGTTACAGATTGGTATCAGAGCCAGGTTATAGAGAACCAGGTTAAATGTTTTACTTGGACTATAACCATTTTGAAACATTGCATCATACAAAAGTTTTTCACTGGACATACATACACTATTGAGTTGCATTAGTCAGTTACACTATATGCTTTCATGATCTATATACGTGTTTATATTATACTACGTATATACTATATTGACCTCATATAATATACTTATATAAGTTTATTTTGTTGTTACAACAGTCATGTCTTCATTCACTGTCACCTACATATTTGTCTACACTGATTTCGAGCCAGGGAGAGTCTTTTGGGAAGCTGATGAGGAGCCATCTAATGGAGGCCCTCCACGAGTCATCGTATACGGATATGATGGACTCCTCATGCAGCCAGTAGCCCCACCATCTCCTGACTATATGACCGGACCTGAGCACCCACCATCTCCTGACTATGTGCCCAGACCTGAGCACCCACCATCTCCTGATTACGTGCCGAGTCCTAAGCACCCACCTTTACCTGATGATGTACCATATGTACCAGAGCCTGAGTACCTGAGTACTTAGCACCATCCGATGCTGAGGCATCCTTGAAGGACCAGCCTCTACCTACTGATGCCTCACCTACTGCCTTATCACCAAGCTACATGGCCGACTTCGATCCGGATGAGGATCCAGAGGAGGACCCCGATGAGGATCATACTGATTATCCTACTGATGGAGGGGATGGTAATGATGAGCCCTCCGATGATGATGATGATGATATTGATGATGAGGATGAGGAGCCCTTTGAGGATGAGGATGATGACGAGGAGGAGGAGAACCTAGCTTCGGCTGACTCTTTGGCTATACCTATTGTTGACCTTGTTCCCTTAGCTGGGGATACAGAGGCATTTGAGACCGATGAGTCTGCACTTACACCTAGATCACCTCAGACTAAGGTCCCTTTTGCTCAGACACGTCTTCATAGGGCACGGAAGACTGTCAGACTTGAGCCACCTATGTCAGCATCTATGGAGGCACACATTGCTTAGCATGCTGCCGTACCTACACCACAAATACCTGTAGCATCTCTACCATTACCTCTACCATCACCACTCACTACTAGCCCTACTGATGCAGGGGCACCATTAGGCTATAGGGCAGCTGGGATTCGGATAAGAGCCGCATCACCACCCTTATTACTTTCATCTACTTCCCATAGGACTGATATTCTTGAGGCTGAGATGCGGCCTCGGAAGAGAGCTTGCCTTACTACTCTCGCTCCCAGACTCGAGATCAGAGAGAGTTTAGCAGCTGGTGCTACAAGACAGCCAGGGACTACTCTAGAGGTTGACCTTAGGCGAGACAGGGTTATGGAGACAGGTTATGGGATTAACAATACTTGGGATGAGATTGTTGAGGCCATACTGGAGGTAGCACCGACCACCTTCGAGGGGTTCAACCAGAGAGTGACAGAGCTTGCTACTACTGTTAGCAAGGAGAATGAGGAGTCCTAGGTGTGATTCGAGGATGCACAAGATGACCGAGCTTATCTGAGAGCCCGAGTCAACACACTATTTAGAGATAGGCCATATCACCGCCACACAACTATGATTTTAGATAGAGAGGAAATGTATGCTCGTATAGCATGGACTAGTTCTGAGGACATGAGTGCAGCCATAGAGGACTATGTTAGGAAATAGAGGCACAGGTTGCCACAGTGATTGCTCATACTTCATCACTTCAGACTTAGTTGACTACAGCGCTTGGACGTATTGAGACATTAGAGACTAGAGATCTAGAGCCCCAGGATGAGCCAGCTGAGGCTAGCAGTAGCTGTTTGTCATGTATCATTTGTAGCTATCTTATATAGCCTATTAAGTTTTATGGGTTACTCCCAGCTAGTAGGTTGTAGGGACTTTTGTTTTATCTTTCTAGTTATCATTGTATGGCATGCTAAGTATTATGGGTGATCCCCGGCTAGCATTGCCTTAGACCATATTTTTCATTTTTGTATCTCATTGTACTGATCATGTTGTAATCAAAACTATCATGTATGATTATCGATGTTGTTATGTATGGATGTTGATTTATTTATGTCATTGTTGATTTCACTTCAGTTGTACATTTCACTATGTGTTGTGATCTCGTTTTATTTATTATGCATATGTCATGTTGCGTTTATGATTGTATGAAATCTAACGTGTATTATATTTCTTGTAATTTTGAAGAAAATGGCACCAAGGAAAAGAACCGCAAGTGCATCACCAGCCACAACAACCACCCCGACATCCACACCTGTCACCTATGCTCAACTTAGGACACTAATAGAGTGAGGCGTTGCTACTGTGTTGGCAGAATGTGATGCGAACATGAGCAGAAATGGCGATGACAACCATGATTCATGAATTGGCGGAAGAAGACAAGCGTCTACTATTTGTGAATGCACTTACACAGATTTCCTAAAGTGCCAGCCTATGAATTTTAAAGGCACTAAAGGGGTTGTCGGACTGACCCAATGGTTAGAAAAGATGGAATCTGTTTTCCACATCAGCAACTGCACTGTCGCATGTCAGGTCAAATTTGCAACTTGTACTCTTCAAGGAAATGCCTTGACATGGTGGAACTCCCACATTAGGGCTATCGGACATGATATTGCATATGCAATGCCATGGAAGACTTTGAAGAAAATGATGACCGATAAATACTGCCCAAGGGGTGAGATCAAAAAGTTGGAAACTAAAATGTGGAACCTAAAGGTAAAAGGAACCGATGTGATGAGTTACAACCAACGCTTTCAAGAGTTGGTATTGATGTGTGATAGAATGTTTCCTAAGGAATCGGATGTAGTTGAAAAGTATGTCGGTGGTTTCCCTGATATAATACATGGAAGTGTGAAGGCATCAAAGCCCAAGACAATGCAGGAGGCAATTGAGTTTGCCACTGAATTAATGGATAAAAAGATCCTTACTATTATTGAACGTCAAGCTGAGAATAAGAGGATGTTTGAGGACACCTCTCGAAACAACCAAAACCAACAACAGCCATTCAAAAGAAATAATGTGGAACGGGCTTATACTGTTGGACCTGGTGAGAAGAAACCGTACAGAGGAATCAAACCTCTATGCCCCAAGTGCAACTATCACCATGATGGGCCATGTGCTCCTAAGTGCACTAACTACAAAAGGATTGGCCATTCGGTCCGCAACTATAAAAACAGGCATGATGCTGCCAACAACAACCAAAGAGTCCAAGGGACAAACCAAAGAGTTCTCACTTGCTATGAGTGTGGAGCTCAGGGTCATTTCAGGAGTGATTGCCCAAAGTTGAAGAAGGGGAATCAAGGAAATCGGGCTGGGAATGGTAATGCTGTAGCAAGAGCCTATGTTGTGGGCACTGCCAGAACAAACCCGAACTCTAATGTTGTCACGGGTACGTTCCTCCTAAATAACCGTTATACTTCGATTTTATTTGATACTGGTGCCGATAGAAGTTTCATATCTACTGCATTTAGTTCTTTGATTGATATCATCTCGACTACATTACATCATGGTTATGATGTCGAGTTAGCTGACGGTAGAATAATTTGGGTTAATACACTTATACGGGGTTGCACTTTAAATTTTCTAAATCATCCATTCAACATCGACTTAATGCCCGTAGAGATGGGTAGTTTTAACGTCATTATTGGTATGGACTGGTTAGCTAAATATCATGCCGTAATCGTTTGTGATGAGAAACTCGTTCGAGTTCCCTTTGGAAGTGAAATTTTAACTTTTCATGGTGACGGAAGCAACAACGGACACGAGTGACGATTAAACATCATCTCGTGCACCAAAACGCAAAAGTATTTGCTGAAAGGATGTCCTATCTTTTTGGCACATGTTACCATAAAAAATGCGGAAGACAAGTCGAAGGAGAAGCGACTTGAAGACGTACCAATAGTTCAAGACTTTCCTAAAGTTTTTCCCGAGGACTTGCCAGGTATACCACCAAACCGCCAAGTGGAATTTCAAATCGATTTGATACCTGGTGTTGCGCCGGTAGCACGGGTACCTTATCGATTGGCTCTGTCCGAGATGAAAGAATTGTCAGACCAACTAAAAGAACTTTTCGACAAAGGCTTTATAAGACCTAGTTCCTCTCCTTGGGGAGCTCCGGTCTTGTTTGTCAAGAAGAAGGATGGATCATTCCAGATGTGCATTGATTACCGGGAATTAAATAAGCTGATGGTGAAGAACCATTATCCGCTTCCAAGAATTAATGATTTGTTCGATAAACTTCAAGGATCGAGTGTCTACTCAAAGATCGACCTGAGATAGGGTTACCATCAACTAAGGGTTCGCGAAGAAGACATTCCAAAGACCGCATTCAGAACTCGATAATGACATTATGAATTTCAAGTTATGTCATTTGGTTTAACTAACATACCTGCTATATTTATGGATCTCATGAATCAGGTGTGCAAACCATATTTGGATAACTTCGTGATTGTCTTTATTAACGATATTCTGATTTACTCAAAGAGCAATCAAGAGCATGAAAAGCATCTCAAGTTAATCTTGGAGTTGGTTAAGAAGGAGCAGTTGTATGCCAAATTCTCTAAATGCGAATTTTGGATTCCTAAGGTATAGTTCCTTGGTTACGTGATTGACAGTAAGGGTATTCGCGTGGATCCCGCCAAGATCGAATCCATTAAAGATTGGGCATCTCCTAAGACTGCAACGGAGATTCGTCAATTTTTAGGCCTTGCCGGTTATTACCGAAGATTCATTGAAGGATTCTTAAAGATCGCCAAGCCAATGACCAAGCTACTCAAAAGAAGGTCAAGTTTGATTGGGGTGACAAAGCAGAGACAACTTTTCAATTGATAAAACAGAAGTTGTGTAGTGCACCAATTATGGCTTTACCCGAAGGAAGTGAAGACTTTATCGCTTACTGTGATGCTTCAATCAAAGGTTTGGGTGCTGTGCTAATGCAAAGAGAAAAGGTAATTGCTTATGCATCACGACAACTGAAAATTCATGAGAAGAATTATACCACTTATGATTTATAGTTAGGCGCAGTAGTGTTCACTCTGAAGATCTTGAGGCACTATTTATACAAGACAAAATGTACCGTGTTCACCGACCATAAAAGTTTACAACACATCCTTGATCAGAAGGAATTGAACATGAGACAACGCCATTGGTTGGAATTGCTTAGTGATTACGATTGTAAAATTCGTTATCACCCAGGGAAAGCAAACGTAGTGGCTGACGCATTGAGCAGGAAAGAACGAAATAAGTCATCACGGGTTTGAGCCTTAGTTATGACTATCGGTTTGGATCTTCCCAAGCGGATTTTAGAGGCTCAAACTGAGGCAATAAAACTAGAAAACCTCAAGTCTGAGGATGTGGGAGGTATGCTGATTGAAAATTCGAAAGACCCAGAAAAACCCAGGAAGGAGAAATTGGAACCGCGTGCGGATGAAACACTGTGTTTTAATAACAGACGTTGGTTTCCTTGCTATGGTGATCTAAGGACTATAATTATGCATGAGTATTACAAGTCGAAATATTCTGTTCATCCGGGTTCCGATAAAAATGTACCAAGACATGAAACAATTATATTGGTGGCCTAACATGAAAGCTGATATTGCCACCTATGTTAGCAAGTGTTTGACATGTTTAAAGGTCAAAGCTAAACACCAAAAGCCATCTGGCTTGTTGGTACAACCAGAGATTCCTCAATGGAAGTGGGGCAATATCACTATGGATTTTTTCACCAAGCTCCCAAGGACGCAAAGTGGAAACGATACCATATGGGTAATTGTAGACCGACTCACCAAGTCTGCACACTTTTTACCGATGAGGGAAACTAACCCTATGGACAAACTAGCAAGACTATACTTGAAAGAAGTAGTCACGAGACATGGAATACCAGTCTCAATCATTTGTGATCGTAACCCTAGGTTTGCGTCGAAATTTTGGAGGTCATTTCAGAAGGCTATGGGTACTCAGTTGGATATGAGTACGGCATACCATCCACAAACCGATGGGCAAAGCGAAAGGACCATTCAGACATTAGAAGATATGTTGCGCGCTTACGTGATAGACTTTAAGAATGGTTGGGAAAGACACTTACCGCTGATCGAATTTTCATACAACAATAGTTATCATGCTAGTATTAAAGCTGCCCCATTCAAGACACTTTATGGTCGGAAGTGTCGATCACCTGTTTGTTGGGCCGATGTCGGAGACGCTCAGCTTACCGGTCCAGAACTCATTCATGAGACAACCAAGAAGATTATCTAAATCAAGCAAAGAATTCAAGCTGCCCGTGATCGCCAAAAGAGTTACGCCGATGTGAGGCATAAGCCCTTAGAATTTCAAGTTGTTGATCGAGTGATGTTAAAGGTATCACCTTGGAAAGGGGTCGTACGTTTTGGCAAAAAGGGGAAGTTGAACCCTAGATATATTGGACCTTTCAAGGTGTTACTAAAAGTGGGAACCATTGCTTATAGACTCGAACTACCTACAACAGTTAAGCAGGGTTCATAGCATATTTCATGTATCTAATCTAAAGAAGTGTTTATCCGACGAGCCATTGGCAGTTCCGTTGAATGAAATACACATTGATGATAAACTCCGCTTCGTTGAAGAACCAGTGGAAATTATGGATCGTGAAGTCAAGCGGTTAAAGCAAAGCCATATCCCCATCATCAAAGTACGATGGAACTCCATGAGAGGTCCTGAGTTCACATGGGAGCGCGAAGATCAATTCTGGAAGAAGTATCCGCAACTCTTCGCAAAAACCGCACCCTCGACAAGTGTCGCGTCTTAAGCCTTGTGGACAAGGCTCCTTTAATGGGGGAAGACTGTAACAATCCGTTATTTCAGGTCATTTCCCAGCTCAATTATTACCATTATTTATTTTTAGAGTTTTATGCGTTTACTTTTAATTATTATAGTATAGTTAAATCGCGTAAACTAAAAATCAACGTTCAACATAAACGAGTGTTATATAATTATTAAGAGTATAATTTATAACTTTTCCTATTTTATTTTTATTGGTTACGTAAAACGCTTACGTTTCGTAATAAATTACATTCGG
>BQNB010142138.1:0-17175 GCA_026074375.1 Tanacetum coccineum | reverse complement strand
GTGTGTGTGTGTGTGTGTGTGTGTGTGTGTGTGTGTGTATATATGTATATATATATGTATATATATATAGGGACTTTCTTTTCAGAACTATTCTTAGTGCGAGAACTGACAGAACCACCAAAAACATACACGCACGCCTTTTAAAAATCAAAAAAATACAAGAAAATTATCAATAATCGTAAGAATCTACCTATATTCTTTAGTATCATCATGAAATCTTCCTCTTATTTCACAAAAACCTTACACACGGCCGCAATATTGTTGTTGCACGCCTTATAAGACAGTGGAAATTTCTTTTTAAAACATAAAGGTTAAAGAATAGTTTAAGAAATCTTGTTGATACAAAAAAATTAAACATATATGTTGTTTTTAGAACATATGTGCAAAAATACAATTATTGAAGGCGTGCATGCATGTTTTTTGTGGTTCTGACAGTTCTCGCACTAAGAATGGTTCTGAAAAGAAAGTCTCCCTATATATATATTAATATATATAGGGGACCGTTCTTGTCAGAACCATTTTTTTGTACAGAACCTACATAACCACTTTAAACCAATTAGAATTTAGTATCATTACTTTTTTTATTTAATTCAAAAGGGTAAAATAGTCAAAACACATTTTGATTTTTTTTGAACTTTTTAATTAAAAAAGCGTTTTTTAAAAACCTTTTAATTTTCGAAATTAATTATTTTATTTTATTTTATATATTTTTTTAGTATATATTGTTTTCAAAAGAAAAAAAATAAGTGCATATATGTTTTTTTTAGGGTTAATAGACAAAGAAGTTACTATATTTTCTCAAAAAGTTTGCCTAAGTTACTCAACTTTCATTTTGTTCACTTAGGTTACTGAACTTTTGATAAACATACACCCCTATAATTTCAATGTTAATCCAAGCAACCTAGACGTATATTTTTAGGTAAGTTAAGTAACATAAATGTCATGTTTTTACAAGTTTAATGATGTTTACGTATATTTTTACAAGTTGAGTAACCTCAAATGTCATGTTTCATAAGTTTAGTAACCTAAGTGAACAAAATGAAAGTTTAGTAACTTAGGAGAACTTTTTGGGAAAGTATAGTAACTTCTTTGTATAATAACCCTTATTAATGATAATAATACGAATACTCTTAAAGTATTAGGGTTACAAAGACCTTGAAGCTATGAATTATACGTCTAAGACTTCAAAAGATTGATAAAAAGATATCAAACTCTATGCCCTAGGACCTCCTTTTATACACCAAGGAGCCCTAGTCGGCTTACAATACTTTCCTAAGTATCCATAATCTTTTCTATAAACAAATAACTTAATACATATCATATAAGCAATACTAACAATAAATAATACTAACTTATTAACCTCAGCAGCATTAACTTATCTTTGAGCAGTCTTAACCTTGAGCAGTACTAATATTCACTAGCAGTAGTAACTGTGTACTAGCAGTAGTAAACACTTAGCATATTTTCTTTGAAGTTCATGAGCAGCACTAAATCCAGCTGAGCAACATTAACACAAACATGAGCAGCAGTAATTCAAACAGCATCAAGAAGACTTTTAATCCCAACAATTGGTGTTGTCTTAAATTATAATAATTTTAACAGCTCTTTCATACATTTAGAGGACCAAACGAAACTTTAAAATTCTTGATTACAAACTTTAAGTAAAAACATCTAGCCTCATAGCATAGATTAGGAATAAATAGTAAGGAATATGATCTTATATGCACGTTAGGATTTTTAAGTGGGTGTTTGGTTTAACTTAGTTAGTTGCCTTTTTACTCATAGTGCTTGGTAGTTAATTTGAAACGGCCTAGAAAAAACTCATAGCAGGCCAGTGCTCCCTTCAGAACTTAATTGTCATTCCTAAATATTTAAAAGTGTTGTATGCAGTTTACAAAACTTTTGATCCATACACCTTTATTCTGATCCATAAACCACTCAATTCTTTTTTTTGCCATTGACTATGTGAGAACGAATCTCTGAAGAAGGTCTCATTCCCAACCTTCATTATGGGTCTGGTTTTGTTTTCTTTGCATAGTCTTGGGATTATATTATAGACCAATAGGAGGAAATTTAGAACTTACACCCTCTGAATGCAAAAAATAGAGTGTAAATACTTAAAACCTTTGACTGAACAAGTGATAATATGATTATGACTTTAGCTAATATGTGTAACATGTGAGTCTTGGTTTATTCCATATATAAATAAGAACAAAAAAAATCAAGTGTTAAGTGGGAAGAAAAATGTAATAGGCTCACATGATATTGCCACATATGCATAATATGTTCTCTTCTAACTTCTACATTAAAGCCTGGGTGTATTTAGATGAGTCATGTTAACACGGATTTTTGTTGCAGGTATGGTCGCGCCATCAATAGACACTATTGTTGAGACAAATGGATTTTAAATGGCCAATTTAACCGTTAGTCCTCAAACGAATAACAAGTAAGTAGCATTTTCTTAATCTTACGCAGAAAAAATAAGCAATCCCAAACACTTTCTTAACTGATTTTGGAGCCGAACTAGAAACATGCATCGTTGTTTATATGGAAAATACATCATTGGTGAATTTGACTATCTTCACATTATAAGAGTAGTTGATATAGCTTTTTTCTAAACAACAATAGCTTTTATTAATATATTTCATGTTCTTAAACTCAAATGTTCATCTTTGATGAGGGATAGTCATTTATAAAGCAAAACACACTCTTTCTATAAATTTATCTTGGCTTAGTTTGTTTTTGTATTTTGCTAATAGTTTATCATACTTAGGTTAAGAATGCACATAAGAAAAAGGGAATGATTCTGAGAAGATAAGTAGCGTGCATGCATATTCACTTTCACTTGGGATAAAGAGAGTAAACAATCAAGTGAGCACCAGTATGACACGCCGAATGAAGAGGTATCATTATTGACTAATTTGTTTCATATGTTGATACATAAGTCTGCACTTAAAATTATATCCATATGACACTTATCGATTTAAAGTAAGTAATTACAAAATTACTTATTGGTTTGCCTTGAGATTCAGAATGCCCCGTTTAGCTAAAAAAGGAAGTCTGATACTTCTTATAGTTTTAGCGACTTTATAGAGTTTGCAGCTGCCATTTGTGCAACCCCTTTCGCTTCTGCATTTATCTTGCCAATACATAAGCTCTAGAAAAAAATTTCCATCATAAAAAGATCTAGAGACTTGCTTTTCTATGCCTCTGAATTTTGCTTTTAAGTTGAATGGGTCACAATAACTGTATTTTTCCAATACATGCGAAATAGGCAGAGATATAAACAAGTTTAAACACTTATCCAACAAAAATAGTAGGCTGCTAGAATAGTTCATTCATAAAAACAATCTAACACACATATTCTTGATATCTTTTGTGACAGCCGCAGTTCAAAATTTCCAAAAGAACAATCTTTTGTAACAGCCGCAGATGCAGATTCCCGTGGAAAAAAAAAACTTTTGACAAATCTGTAAATGGAACTACCTACAGTTCAAGACTTCCAGTAGCAAAAAAAGAAGCCACCTCCTTTTGATGTTTCTTTTATATGTAATATATCTGTAACTTTAAGTGTACTTGCCTCTACTAAGCTATCATGTACAACTTTTGTCTCCAAACGATTACAAATGCGATCATACTTAGGAGTCTTAATTTCTCATGTTACTACAACTCTCGACACATAGACCCCGCCCGTCGCCCGCCAAACGTCCCGCAGCGGAGCGTGGGCAAACAAACTTATTTAAATACTTATGTTAATAATTTGATCTTTATTAAAGGTTGTCATCATATATATATGTAGTACTATAAAGATCCCTCTTGGCTTACAAATAATACAAATGTTTTGTACATTATTCTCTTTTTGTTTCTTTGTTTACAGTATAAGAGTTTTTATCAAGATCACCGCACTTTCCGTTTCACACTTTTATAGTATAAACAAAATTACAAAAATATAATAAAAATTTATTTAAAAAAAACCAAAAAACATAAGGGGAAGGGGTACAAATGACTTTTTAGGTGGTGTTTTTATATCCGCAATATAATACTAGTAATAAACATATAACAAGAATAGAAACATATGTGTGCAAGACTTTCAATATAAAATAAGATATACTCCGTAAACATGATGTCTGTTTTAATTTGTGTTTGATAGGTTAAGCTATAAAATACCACAGCCATACATGTACATGTATACTCTTTCTCCAAATTTAATTAATTAGTTATCATATGGAAATCATAACCAAAAATTTGCATGTTCGTATGTCAAAAATTATTGACATAATATGAAGAAAAGTTCAGAAATTACCTTTTGAGAACCAAAATTACATTTAAAACGTGCTGATAACGTGTTGTGAAATAATAAAGAAAAAAAATAAAAATAAAAATAAAAAGAATGCAAATTATATTAAGAATAATTTTATATATCCCCTAAAAACCATCTTAATTTCATATATACCCCACCCAAATTTTCAAATATCAAATATACCCATTTTTTTCATTATGAACTTTGTGACTATTTTACCTTTGTTTTCTAAACCATAGAACCCATTAAATGGGTGAACGCCATTATGAAGCAAGTGCCACTGTGATTTGCTTTCTATCTGTTGAGTCAATCGGCTACACCCAACCAAGTGGGAAAACCGATTTGATTAATCAACTTAAAGTAAGTTGTTTTGCTTATTGTTTATAAAAGAACTAGCATTCTAATTGAATCGCTAACAAACGTGTGTACGAATCCAAAGAGAGATCATACTTTGATCTTATATTGTTCTTGATTTATTAATTCAAGATTTGCTAAAAGGTACATTTTTCTTTTATTATTATTATGTTAATTTATATGACTATGTGAATGATCTTACGTGCTAGTCTTCCGCTGCGTGCTCGTATTTATTAATAGTTAATATGATCTTAATGTCTACTAATTCCAACAATGAATACGTTATTTTTGTTGTTGATATTCATCATCCATCCTCAATGACATACAAACAATTGGCGCAGGGTTGTTGGTTTTAAATTATGAAAATTATGATCCTCGTTGTTTATGTGATGTAGTTAAAAATCAATTTGACTTTAAATAAATGGTCTATGTTTCAACATTACTTCGAATGGACATGTCATATCATTTTGCTTTGTAATATGTTTTTCGTGTGATATGGTAACTGCTTTCATTTTGGTTTGTAATGTAGTTACTGTCACTATTGTCCCTATTTGCAGAGACGGAGCGAGTGGGGGGCTGGCGGGTGCTCCCCCCCTCCCTCTCCCCCAACCGGCCCAACTAGCCCACTTGTAGCTTGATTTTCCGGTCTGCGTTTCGCAAAGTCTTTAGGCTTGGCCCTGGTCATGGGTGAAACTGGTGACGATCTAAGGCATCAAACAAATAAGAAGCATCGAATTAGGTTGTGTTTATGATGGAGAACATATACACCGTATAAGCTAATCAGCTTTGATGGGGAAGAAGGGTTCTGTTCTTTAAGGGAAGAAGGTTTTGTTCTTTGATGGGAAGACAAACCAACAAGTAGATATGTGTTTGTGTTTTTGTGGGCCAAGAAAAGTTTTTGTTTTATTAGTAGCACTATTTAAGTGTAAAGATTTTATCTGGCCCTTTTAATATTTACTAATTGACAAAGTTAATCCTCAATCTTAATATGTTGGTCAATATCTTTAGTTCGAGACAAGATAACACTTTTAATTTTCTGAAGTACCATTTACTCTCGTATCTGTCAATTTTTTTTTATATTAAAAAGACTAAGACGCTCAAAAAGGAGTGCGCAAGTTTTCCTTTGCTATTATAAGAGTAAAATCGAATGAACTCGGCCCTTTTTATGAATAGTCATAGTTTTGGCGATTTATTACTATCATATAGAAAAAAAAACACGGCCCCCCTTAACTCAAATTCCTGGCTCCGTCGCTGACTATTTGGATGAATATGTATAACATAACACTATAACGTTTTGTGTAGAGGATGGTGTACGTGGTGTCGGATGAATCCACCTATTATATAAAACAAGCTTTATAGAAAACGATCTTCAAAATAAAATACTCAAAAAATAACACGTGTCCCACAACAAATAATCAACACCTCCACATTACTTCGGCATTTATTCTATCAAAATAAAACCTCACAACTATCAACCTTACAAAATACAGAAATTAAACATCACGCCGGCGATTGATTCTACCACAAATAATTTGAATCAACAACAAAAATCATAAATCAAAACGATTCGGGATGATGGAAGTTCATCAATACCAAAAAATAAAACACCAAAATATGTGTGACAAAAAACCCTAATCCGATTGATAAGCCTACACAATACGGTTATGTGATTATTAGGTTAGTGGTTATTGTTATATTTTTTTAATTTAATTTGTGATTATATTTATGATACAGTTAATTTCGAGCTTTATGTTGTACATTATGTTGTTAAGGCGCATCAGTTTTGATAAATATTTTGGTGTTAAGGTGCATCAGTTTTGTTAGAGTTAAATCAGATGATAATGTGAAGATGTTTTAAATTATATAGATTAGATTAAAACATACTGAAAATGATATTTTGGATTAATTGATCTTTCCTCTCATTCTTTTTAGGTTGTGAAGTCTACAACTTAGGAATCGGTAAAGGAACGTTTGTGTTGCAGATGGTAGAAGCATTTGAAAAGGCATAAAAAAGGTATTATGATCTTTAAATTCGTTTATAGGAATGCTCATTTTCTTGGTTATATGTAAAGCTTAAACCTTTATTGTACTTTTCCAGAAAATTCCCCTGATAATGGTTGGTCGGCGACATGGTGCTGCTGAGGTTGTATATATACATCAACAGATAAGGCAGAACGGGAAGTGAGTAGTGATCAAGCATTTATTTGATAGGAAAATAGATATGTGATTACGGGTTAATAATGTTTAGTATGGATTGGCTCGAAATAATATTTAATCTATGAGCAGTTTATGAAACCAAAAGCACTTAATAAGAAGGCTTAGGAAGAGTGGGTGGTCCCTGTTAAGAAATTTGATGATATTTATGAGGTATGGTATTTTTCCATATACTTATCTGACATTTCACATTCACGAGTCTGGTATCGGATAGAACTCAATCCTAGAATCTGAAATTTTGGAACCATGAACTAGATCTAGATGGGTTGATCAGGTTGTTTGGGTAACAGATTCGAAATGGGTACTCAATATTTTTTATGGGGTTGCAACAATTGGTTTTATGGAGTTTAAATGAGTAAATTAAATTAATACATGTATGAAGTATAATATTCTAGTAACTGATATAATGTTATATTTATGTTAGGTTCTCCGTCATGACTATCCAAACACCCCTTTAACGGATATTTGTTTTTTCCCAAGTAAGTATCTTTATATCACTAGCTCAATGACTATGGTTTTGTGTGTTCATAAGGTAATTAAACCATACTTTATCATTTAATTTTTTTGGAATTCTCTTATGTTTTAGCCATTTGTACAACATATTATCTCTGAGTTAACAATAGAGTTTGGTACATGGTATATAATTATTGAAAAAAGAAGTTTAATGGCTTAAAATTATGGAGTAGTGCAAGCTTCCAGTATATTCAAAGTATTCATAGCTTAGACATAGTAAAAAGTGGGTTTGTTGATCATGTGCATTTCATAGGAGAAAAGTGCCATAAAATTATGTTAGTGAATGAGCTTAGCATTTTGTTGTTAGAATTGCATTTGAGTGACATGCTATCCCGTTAATTGCTCTAAACTATAAATGGTTTTTAGCCAACTTTTTGTTATGATTAAAAATTAGAGTAAAAGAACAAATGGGTTAAACATATTAAGAATGATCTAAAATGAACTCAATTGCTTAACCTGAAGTTATTTTTTCTTCCATTATTTTAGAATTTTGGTGATATAGCTTTTGTAATTAATATTTGGCACATAAATAGTTTACAAGACTCAGTAATTTGGATGAAGAAAGTGATTGTGGCTCAACTTAATCTGACCCACATAAAAATGACATATTTTGACCCGTTACTCACGCCTTCCATGTTTAACTTTGCAAGTTATGAAATTGTCTCACTATTCTTTAAAGTGCAGCTTAGCTCAGAAATTTCCATGTGATTATAACGAATAAAGAGATGGCTATAGTTGATGCACTAACACTTATGAAGAAAATTTTGGACCACAATATTGGAGTCCTATTTTGAAGTTATTAGAATCGGGACGGAAAACCAATGCTTGATGTATTTTGATTAGATCCACGTCAAATATACATCTATGTTCGACCAATAAAGTTTTGCAAGTTTTTTCATTCATGTTAATATATTCGACCATCAAAGCTTTCCAATATTTTCCATTTAAATTTTTAATATATGACACTCAACAACATTTTACTCTCGCTCGAATATTTAATGGGTAAGTAATCCCCTCTTTTGTTTATTCATAATTTATTTTTAATGAGTTATTAACACTTTTTTCTCAGTTAATCAAATCTGCTTTTATCTTGCTACATGTTTTCACATTTCAAGTCTTCCTTTGTCAATTAGTGTTGTTAAATATTCGCATAACGATTATTAAACTTGGAATAAGGAATCAATGTGTTGAAGTTGTAAATGAGTTTGGATTTGAGTGTGAAGTTTTGGTATAATAAGTTAGTAGATTATATGATATTCTAAATTGCAACTTTTAGCCTGGACTTATCTGTATAAGCAAATTCTAAAATTTTACATTAACTGTCAAAGTAGACATGTCATACAATTTAAGAACCATATCAAAACGAAATACTTTTATATGTTGGTCAAAATAGGACTACTTGGTTCATGCCAACAATTATCAATATGGTTCTTTATTATTTTTTTGAGTTAGAAGTAATGCCATTAAGAAGTAAGAATACAAACAGAATGACGAGGTGAAGTTCCATGCGGATGTATTGCAAATAACATTTTACCTTAACTTTTTGATTTTTTAAATTATATCATTTAACGATATTCTGTCAAGCATTTTACCACTTTTACAAGAAGTCATTCATCAAAGGTTTGCTCTTATTTTCTTATCTTTCCTTGATCTTAAACAAACAAGGTTATAATTTTTCTTAAGGATTTTTTGCAATGACTTTTTTATCTTTACTTTTTTGTTTTCAATATTAAATCATTTAACGTTATTTATATCGTCTATTCTATTACTAAATTTTGCAACTTCAAAAATAATCTTAAAGCTAGCCGCCCATCCGGCGGGTCTTAAAGCTAGTATGTATATATAACACTATAACGTTTTGATGTAGAGGATGGTGTACTTGGTGTCTTGATGTATAGGAGGGCATATGGTCATATTTATAAAATTATGAGTGATAAAAATAGGACCGGACATAAAGGAAATTTCAAATGATTTAATGGCTATATTTGATATTTAAAAATGTGATTGTGTATACATGAAATTTAAGTGGTTCTAAAGGGGAAATATGAAATTCTCCAATTGTATTATTCACCTCGTAATGGAAAGATATTTATAATTACATGTTGTAGTATTCTTCAAGATACAATCTCCTATTAATATACAAAGATATGAACATCTATTCCATATATATTTATAACAGTGTGACATTTTAATATTAATAGGTTTTTTACTAAACTTATTAGTTTCTCAACCCCCCCCCCCCCAACTTGCATTTTATGTGGGAAAGCCCAATATAATTATTTGGATGTAAAAATGTAATTAACCGTTGAATCTCAGCAAAATGTCATGAAGTCATTTTCTCGACCTTGCGTAGCGCCCTTTACCTAACTAAGATCCTTTTTTCATCCCATATAGAATATAGGCTCAATACTTTTGTCTTGCCTTGACTCGTCGGGGGAGTGACACCCAACTCCCTACCATCAATATTCTTATTCAGGATGCTTTCAAACAAAACCCGACCCTTTAGAATTTGAAATATGACAGGCTATCACCATTAATTCATGCACGACCACGTGCAAGGCTATTCTCATCAACGAATAACATCCCTTAAATTTGTCTTTAATCTGACTTTAAGGATAAAGGGGACATCGACCTTCAACCTTTTGGGTCCCGACTCAATATTTAGTTTTGTATCGATAAAAGTATAAGCTACGTGTATGGTTTTTCCCTAAATAAGAGAGTTTGTTGACATAGTGAAGTCAACTCTCGAGTCGAAGTCTCGAGAAGTGGAATATGGGTAGGAATGAGCTTCGTTATCGAATCACTATAAATCATTATGTTGTAGTTTGATCTTTCTTTAATTTACTTATCGTCTTGCAATTACTTTTACATATTATTAGTGCTTGAATTCACATATAAGTTCCATAATAAAGTTTTTAATGGTAAACCTATTCGAACTCCCCCCCTCCCCCCCCCCCCACACTTATAGCTTTTATACAAACTCGTAAAGGGGGAGTAGTCAACCCTAAACACTATAGTGCTATTTTGAGTCCTCTACTCGTGACATGTACTACATCTTACCATTAGGGTACCAACAATTCACACATGATAGACCAAAAACTCTCGCATTTAACACGCTTTCAAGCAAAACTTGACCTTTCAGAATTTAGCTCATGCCAGTTAGCAAATAAATATATGAGAATGTATTTACTATATAATTTTAGTTGTAACTATAAATGATAAGTAATTAGTCACCTTTTATATTCATAGTTGTAGGGTATGTTTGGCGCGGAGCGACGTGGAGTTTTTTGGGGCGGTGAGTGGTGAGCATTGTGCATTTTGATATTTAGTAATGTTTGGCATAGGAGCGATGAGTTGTGGCTAGTTTTTAGGAAGGCTAATTCTCCAATGATCGTTTAAGAAGCTGTGGTGAAAGAGCGGTAAGCTGTAACAGTTTTAGTTTATGTTTATGTGTTTGTGTTATCTTGCTATGACGTATCAGTAGATGCATATATTGTAGTTATTTGACCACAAATAAAGGTTGGATATATATATTAGAGGATTTTATGAAGGGGAAAGGGAGTGTGTGGCTGTAACGTATGCAAGATGGGTGTAGAACCACTCTAAACGACTGTGTTTTGATAAAAATATAACACATATCCATTTCAAAAGGAAACACATCGGTTATCACTTGTCAAGCGCCTCTTCCATTCTTTGATCCAATACCAGAATCTCCATTTAAATTCAATCCTGAATTCTCTCTCGATCGATGTTGGAAATAGCGTCATACTTTTTCACCATCGTAAGTCAACACCCGATCTATGACAGTCTTTAATGTCAAGACATAAGATAAATCACATATGGTAATCTCCGCATTTCTTCTACTTATAGTTCAAATCTACAAATTGTTAGAGTCATGTTTACATATTGATAGTTGAACATAGTTAATGTATCAAATAGACTTGTGTAAATTCTTGTTGTGTTGCATAATATGTGTTCGATGAAATGCTCCACTAAATTACTTTTTGAATTTTTATAGAATCAAGTGTCTCAGATAATTTGGTTTGCAATTGTCTCGCGTTAGCAGCACATACAAACCTGAGAATGACATTCTTGCCTTGATAATAAAGTGGCATTCTTGACTTAGCACTTCGTTTCATGTACAATTGCAGGGCTTTGCACTCGAGAAAAAGGTAAAAGAAAAGTTTTAACAATTATTTCAAGCGCGAATGGCAAGACGGTGTGGGCGTTTGGATAAAATTAGCATTTCAAGTTCCAAAGCTTCAATAGAAATTAAATTAGGAATCCAACAGTTTACCCTTGTATGTAAATTTTCATGTGATTTGAGTTAACCATAGATGTATAATAGGCTCTTGTATACTCTAATTTTAATGATAATAAAAGTGGGTTTGATCTTGTGATTTGACACGTTCAATTCTTTTGCACATTAGTTGGCCTTGAGTGGCGATGGTTTTGGACATCACATGTAAGTGATTACTTCAACATGAGTAGCTACAAGCAACAAAGTGAGTAATATGTAGAACAATTATGAACATTGAGTTGATTCATATTACACCTTTACTTTAGTTACAAATCCATAAAAGATTACACAAAAATGTATTTGTGTATGTGAATTGACCAACTCGTTCAGAAAAAAAAACTGCATAAAATTCTAATGTCAAATATAGTGGTAGACCTTATGCATTCTTCTGTTCCATCTTCGTTGAATCATTGTCTTGGCTTTATCTTACTTAAATTTGTGCTCTTCGTTATCAACCACCGACCAATTAAACGTACTAGCAAGCCATACCTGGTACCGCGTAACTACAAAACCTTAGCAAATAAAGCTGCATACTAGAGTAATGAAGTGTGCATCCGCTATTCAGTTACTAAATAACCGTACTACAGAGTTTGCTACAAAAACCATTTAGCCTTTAAATTCAATGGTGTCATCCAGATCCATTTAGAACCTAAATCTCATACATAGCTCAAACAAGTTGGCTTATTGCCCACGCGTTGCGGCGGGAGCTAACTTAGTCTCGAAGGGTATTTAGCTTCAAACATATCGCATGGAGTAAACGAAATGCAATAACGGTAAATAGTACTTGTTCAATCATTTACCAGCTCCTCCAGTGCAACCTCTTCATGAGCATCATGTTGTTGGAAACTTATTTGCCCTTTGTGTTTTCTAAAAATCATTTACCAACTCCAGTGCAACCTCTTCATGAGTGCAACCTCTTTATCTGGAAGCTTATTTGGTCTGTGTTTCCAAATAATCAACAGTTTTGACTTGTTTAAAGAATGGGTGCTTCATGATCAGCTTCTTTGAAGTGGGACTTTACTTTGGGACTTTTACTAAGCAAGTAGCAACCGTGGATACTTTGAAAAAGATGCATGGCCATGAGCAAGTTGAAGTGTTGTGATTCCATATGACCAGACAGCTGCTCTGTTACATGCAATTCTTATATATTAAACAACTGTGTTGGGTGCATACTAAATAGTCCAATTCTTTTTCATCCCTAAGGAGCTTTATACATATAAGCCATCATGAGCATTCTCATGTTTTTGGTTTCAATACTAAAAGTGTACTCAATTATAATATTGATAGTTCAAAATAACAGGAAACTCAGAGTCTTAGTACAAAGAAAAGCTAAGTAGGTGGACTCTTGTTCGGTATTTACTTAAAGCCCCAAAGTTTTGTAAAGTAATATTGATATATGAGGAGGGAGTGTTGTTCCATGACAGTTAATACACTAGCCATCCCCCACTCCTTTCGTTGCGTTCAAGCTTTAGAGTTTGAATCTATAGGTCTTCTACTATACATTTATAACATTGTAAACTTGTCACTTTAACCTTTCTTTTCCTTTTAATATGTGTGTACAGGGGGCATGCTAATAAACACTAACAAAACAAATTAGCTTGTTTCCGAGGTAAAATTCCCTGAACAATAAGCTGGCGTCCCACGCAACATTTCAAGCAGAACACCCATTGAGTATACATCTTCTTTTGGATTGAGGATGGTAGTTTTCTTGTAAATGGGGTCTAAACGAAGTTTGCCGCACGCAGCCTACATTCTTTCAGACAAAAAAATTTCACACATTTGACCCGTTTTCCTCTAAACTCATTTATTTTACAACTTTAACCCGTGTATAACCAAAACTGGTCCAAAATTGCGAAAAAGGTCAAAATGCATGTCTTAATACTTACATAAGCACATATTTTAAACTTTCCCTAAAGTTTGATTTTAGCAAATAAGACTTTAAATTCTTATGTAGCCTGTGTGTACTGTACATTTCAATGGAAGAATCGGTATGTACATTCTATAGAAAATACCCATACCTTAAAATTGAACTTATTAATATTGAACTCGGACCTTATAATATATGAACAAAAGTAGTTGATGCATAAACATTCATAAACAAAAGCAGCTGATGCCTAAATATTCATAAAACCATTGTTTGGGATTGTGTCTAAATTCAGTAGTACTATATCAAGTGGGCTGCAAGTTCAACTATATGAAGTTGTGATAATAAGATATGTACACGATGCGTGAACCACCCAACTTGTAACCTACCTATGTTCGAACCACTGTTGTGCATTAGATTACTAACACAATACATAATAATATAGCAATATCCACCTCAGACATGATGACCAATATAGCAATAGAACGATTATCAGTGTATCAAAAACATTTTCATGTTTATGCATTTTTTTGGCCTTAACCAAACACGTATTTCAAGAATGTGCGCCAACTTCAGATGCTAAATAAGTATGTTATGTGCGACTAAACAATTATTGAGTTATGAGAGTATCATCATCTAGTAACTATAACAATGATCATCTTCTAAGGAATGACCTAAATGCCTAATAACTTGCAGCATATAAGATACCTACATCAGACTCGCAAGAACTTTTTAAATGAGGTACCTTTCACATCCTTGTGATACACCGTCTCTCTCAACCACCAAAAAACCAGTAGCCAGCTGAGTTGACACCATCCTACATGATAAGACGAGGTAGAGACCATGCATATATCCAGTTTGTGGAGAAAGTACTTTTTGATATGTTTTGACAGCATTTAAGTAAGGGACGTAAGTCGTGAGTGATGCTAAATCTTATTTTTCAAGGTGGTAAGCATGTTGCGTAAAAGATAACAGAAGAATGTAAATACCTGATATTTAGAGTAAATTATGATACTTTGATCTCCAATATATGCTTGTTGCAAATCCATATCCACCGTCTTATGCTGGATTGAATGGCGTTTGTGTGCTCTATCAAATAAACAAAGAAAATAGTAAATTAGCAGAATGGCAACGATATTACAAACGCTTGTTTAATGTTACGGTATACATCCGTTTGAAACTAACTGTTACCTTTCTTTACCGCAAAATTCCTCAGAATCCATCCTTCGGTATAGAAGCGCACTAAGCTGCAATTACGGAAAAAAGCCATTTGCCCCATGTGTGAACCTGAAATAGAGCTATGATATCGTTAGAACAAATATATGCTGATGTGTGAGTTATAATTATGTGGAGTCGACCTTACATATTCCATTAAAACCGAGTGCAACAACATGCTCATCACCACCAGACACATGAACCATATGTATGCCTTTTCTCCAAAACCATTGATGTGGCCGAGGGCTGAGTTCACTGTGCGGCTTTGCCATGTCCCAGACAAAAATTGGTTGCAGAAGCAAATGAATACATTTTTCCATCACTTGTGACACCAAGTGCATAGTTTGGAACGGCAGCAATCTGTAAATTTTCATTTAGGCAAAAAAAATATCCATTTAGGCATTTCATTGAACAATTGGTGTTCATAAAAAAATACAATTAGAGAGTGACTTCATACTTTATACAAAAAAAAAATCATAAATTTTTTACCTAATAAGGTCAATCACACCACCATGACCAGAATGAACATGAGTAGCTACAAGCAACAAAGTGAGTAATATGTAGAACAATTATGAACATTGAGTTGATTCATATTACACCTTTACTTTAGTTACAAATCCAGAAAAGATTACACAAAAATGTATTTGTGTATGTGAATTGACCAACTCGTTCAGAAAAAAAAAACTACATAAAATTATAATGTCAAATATAGTGGTAGACCTTATGCATTCTTCTGTTCCATCTTCGTTGAATCATTGTCTTGGCTTTATCTTACTTAAATTTGTGCTCTTCATTATCAACCACCGACCAATTAAACGTACTAGCAAGCCATACCTAGTACAGCGTAACTACAAAACCTTAGCAAATAAAGTTGCATACTAGAGTAATGAAGTGTGCATCCGCTATTCAGTTACTGAATAACCGTACCACAGAGTTTGCTACAAAAACCATTTAGCCTTTAAATTCAATGGTGTCATCCAGATCCATTGAGAACCCAAATCTCATACGAGGAATACTAGATCCACGCCCATTTTATACAAAAAAAATTCACTCTCATATGTGTCAAACAAATAGTGGTAGTGAAAAAAAGAAAGAGAAAATGTGATTGATAGTGATTGGTGGAATTAACATGCCACATGTGTATGTGAAAGTTTTTATGTGAGTTAGGAGTGGATATAACATTACCCATCTCATACATATCTCAAATTTGATACCTCACTTTCATTTATTAAGAGTCATTCAAAATATTGACGAACATTAAATGAACACTCACAAACACATTTCATCAAACACTATGCATTCAGTTAAAAAATGTTTTGAAGAATCTATACTGTCACATAAACAACTAATTGCCCATGTTATTAACATCTATAATTGATATAAAATCACCAAATTAGACAAGAATGAAGCAAAATTCGATTTACGATTATAACAGTAAGTTGTTATATTCCCACGGCATAGAGTTTAACTAGGAGCTAGATTTTGGCATCTAGGAAAAAAACAATTCGATCCTTGTTTCGTAAATAACAAATCATAACCGAAATTAGAACAGATTGTCCATCGATTTTAAATGACAATCAGCCGATTGCAGGTTAAGTCGTCATAAGAAATAAGATTGTGGTTTTGGAGATTTATTATCAAAACGACGTAGTATTGTTAGTTCAACACCCAAGCTTACATACCTAACAGCTACATATTCACTTTTCCCTTTTATGAATATATCTTTTAGCCTATGCGGTTTTTATGAAATTATTAATAAGGGGGTTTTATGTAAATGTTTTATAGTATAAGGGTTTTAAAAAAATTATTTTTAACTAATAACGAGGTTCGGGGGTCTACAAGTGGTTTTTATGAAGATATTTCTAGCTTAGGGGGGCTTATGTAAATGTTTTATAGCGTAAGAGGGTTCTATAAATATAATTTTTGACACATAACATGTTTCTTCGAAAAGATATTTTGCAGCGTTGGGGGTTTTATTAATAATATTTATAGTTTAGGAGGTTTATGTAAATGTTGTATAGCGCAAGGGGTCTTTTTTCAAATGAATAGTGTTTTGCCGGCAATACAATTTAGTTCTATAACTTATAAATTTGGAAAATGAACTTTTATAATGAGAATTTATGTGTTTTATTTAGCGTCAATTTTTTCACACCCTATACCAAGTATCTTACAATAAATCCTCAAAGGCCTCTAGCGAGGCTTGAAAGGCTTGAACCCACAACCTCTAGGTTGGTGGGAAACACACATACCACTAAACCAAATGCCTTAATGAGAATTTATGTGTTAATGATTTAAATTTAGTTTTGCACTCAATATCTCGATTTATAAACGTTTTAAGTATTATTTTATACAATATACTTAAAGAGCTAAGAGTGAAAATTAAACATTTACAAACTACTTCTAAGTTTAAGAAGG
>BQNB010142137.1:0-11372 GCA_026074375.1 Tanacetum coccineum | reverse complement strand
GAAGTTGATGAATCCTATTATGACCCAGAGGGGGACATTCTTATTCTCGAAGCACTTCTTAATAGTGATCCTTCACCACCTCCGAACCAAGGAAATTATTTGCCAGAAATAAGAAAGGAACTTAAAATTTGTGAAGCCAAAACTGCCAAATCTTCAATTGATGAACCAGCGGTCCAACATTAGAGAAGGGTTAATCCAAAGATCCATGATGTCATTAAGAAAGAGGTTGAAAACTTCTTGACGCTGGATTGATCTACCCAGTCTCGGATAGTCCTTGGGTGAGCCCAATGCACTGTGTGCCAAAGAAAGGAGGGATGACCGTAGTGACCAATGATGAAAATGAGTTAGTACCAACTAGACTTGTAACGGGATGGAGAGTTTGTATTGATTATCGAAAGTTGAACGAAGCCACCCGAAAAGAACACTTCCCTTTGCCATTTATGGATCAAATGCTTGAGAGACTCGCAGGAAATAAGTACTATTGTTTCTACGATGGTTTCTCGAGTTATTTTCAAATACCAATCGATCCAAAAGATCAGGAAAAGACCACATTCACCTGCCCATACGGAACGTTTGCTTATAGCAGCATGCCTATTGGCTTATGCAATGCACCAGGCACGTTCTAGAGGTGTATGATGGCTATCTTCTATGATATGATTGAAAAGACGATGGAAGTTTTCATGGACGACTTTTTAGTTTTCGGAAATTCTTTTTCAACGTGCCTTTCCAATTTAGAAAAGATGCTTAAACGGTGTGAAGACACTAATTTGGCTCTAAATTGGGAAAAAAGCCATTTTATGGTGAAAGAAGGCATCGTACTTGGACACAAAATTTCAAAGAAAGGAATAGAAGTCGACAAAGCCAAAATAGACGTCATTGCTAAATTACCTCACCCAACTACCGTCAAGGGTATTAGGAGTTTTCTTGGACATGCAGGTTTTTACCGTAGATTCATCAAGGACTTTTCAAAAATTTCTCGACCCATGACTCATCTCCTTGAGAAAAACACTCCTTTCATTTTCTCCGAGGAATGCATTCAAGTTTTTCAGACCTTAAAGAAAAAATTAACTGAAGCTCCAATTCTGATTGCCCCCGACTAGGACCAGCCTTTTGAGCTTATATGCGATGCAAGCGACTATGCTATAGGTGCGGTTCTAGGGCAACAAACTGAGAAAAACTTTAGGTATATACATTATGCAAGCAAAACAATGACCGAGGCTGAATCGAACTACACCACAACGGAAAAGGAAATGCTAGCTCTGGTGTACGCTTTCGAAAAATTTCGGTCATACCTCATCATGAATAAAAGCATAGTGTATACGGATCATTCCGCCCTTAAGTACCTATTTGCTAAAAAAGATGGGTTCTCCTTCTTCAAGAATTCGATTTTAACGTAATTGATACGAAGGGAGTCGAGAACTACGCGGCCGATCATCTTTCCCGATTAGAAAACCCGTATGAAAATGTTCTCGATCCAAAGGAAATAAACAAAAATTTTCCTCTCGTGGTAACCCAAGTACCCTGTAGTTTGCCGATTATGCAAATTACCACGCGGGGAATTTCATTGTCAAAGGAATGTCAACTCAGCAGAAAAACAAAAATTTTAAATATGTCAAACACTATTTTTGGGATGACCCTTTTCTATTCAAAACCTGTGCGGATCAAGTGATCCGGTGATGTGTTTCAGGCCAAGAAGCTGTAGACATCCTCACAGCTTGCCATAGTAGACCTACCAGCGGACATTACGGTGCCAACTACACCGCCAAAAAGGTTTATGATTCAGGATTTTATTGGCCCACAATCTATAAAGATGCCTATAAGTTAGTTAAAAACTGTGACTCATGCCAGCATCAGGGAAAATTCACAACGTGATGAGATGCCACAAAATTCCATCCAAGTGTGTGAAATCTTTAATGTCTGGGGCATAGACTTCATGGGACCATTTCCGTCATCTAGAGGAAATAAATACATACTCGTAGCTGTCGATTACATATCCAAATGGGTTGAAGCCAAGGCACTCCCCACTAACGATGCTAGAGTTGTAGTTAACTTTTTGACATCTCTTTTTGCCCGATTTGGTACACCGAGAGCTATTATAAGCGATCATGGGATCTAGTTCTGTAATGACAAATTTGCTAAAGTAATGTCTAAGTATGGGGTCACTCGTCGTCTTGCTATCGCTTACCACCCTCAAACGAGTGGTCAAGTTGAGGTGTCGAATCGTGGGTTAAAACGAATTTTAGAAAGGACGGTGGGAGAAAACCGTGCCTCGTGGTCCGATAGGCTTGATGACGCTCTATGGGCATTCTGTACCGCTTATAAGACACCAATTGGTTGTACCCCTTACAAGCTCGTGTATGGAAAGTCGTGTCATCTACCTATCGAATTAGAGCATAGAGCGTATTGGGCATTAAAACATGATAATTTCGATCTTAAAACCGCGGGCGATCACCAAAAGTTGCAACTTAATGAACTTAATGAGCTTCGTGATCAAGCATACGAGAATTCTCTAATTTATAAGGAGGGGACGAAGAAGCTTCACGTCTCAAAGATCAAAAACCGCATTTTCAATGTTGGTGATCAAGTCAAGCTATGTGACTCGGTTACAAAAAATAAAGCGCTTCGTGGGAGGCACCCCATGCTTATCCATTTTCTATTTTCTTTCTATCTTCTAATGTGTTGTGAGGAGGCTTGTACTCTTCCGTTTCCTGTTGTGTTTGTACTTGTGATTATTTGCAGGATTCACCCAAATTTTCTGAAGTCTCTCGTGTTCGGTGTTTTGTCCCGGTCCACTCGAGCTTCCTAGCCTTTGCTTGCCATTAGTTTGGGGAAATCCGATATCCTAAAGATTTTGATCGTCTAACATTTATCTTTTAGCACACTTTATAAACGGCTTAAGATTTTTGTGATACTTTCTTCATGCTTGAGTTATGCATTAGACTTTTTGAGGGCTAGGAAACATTGAGGACAATGTTTGATTTCAGTATGGGGTAGTATATCTTCGATATGATCTTACCTACTTTTACCTGTTGTTCTCACGTACCCCGTTTTCCCACCAAAATTTTCAAAAATATGAAAATTTTAAAAATTTTCAAAAATAAAATAAGTGTTTTTGCCACAATTTTGACTTTCTTGCTGGGTAGAATTAGAGTAAATTTTGACCCGATCGAGCGTGTTGAGCTCTAGCTTGTTCCTTAACATTTAGGCTAAGCGTTCGCGGAAATTCGCGAAGAACGAAAAATGATAGAGTTAAGTATGAGTGGGATGCTAAACAAGGATTATTTGGAAATCTTAAGAGCTCATATATGTAACTTGTTGCTTTTTCTCCCATAAGCTCTTAACCGGATTAATATATGTGCTGTTTTTGGAGATTAAACTTAAATCAACAATTTTTTATGTAATATATAGCAAAATATTTTAGTCTTAGTTCAACCTTATACTTGAATTTTTCAAAAAGAAGTTTTCTCTATAATAATAAAAAATATATGATAAAAAAAATCTAATAAAAGCTATGGGCTGATAAAAGTTTACTACCTCTTGCCGGCTCACAACCGATGTGGTAGTCTTCTAAAGAAAGCCCATAGTAAAAATAAAAAAATCCGAGACTGATAAAAGTTTGTTGCATCTTGCCGGCTCACAACCGATGTTGCAGCCTTCTAAAAGGTCGAGGGTTACAATTGCATAAATGTTTAATATTAAGTGTGAGTTAATACATAGATTTCTTTTTGTTAAATTCAAATATGCTTTTGAACGTTGACTATTCTATTTTTATAAGCTATGAATATTCAGGAAACCTGAGAGTTTTTGAAACCTAAGGTCCGTGAGTTCTGATACTAGTCTCTGTGAGGTGTCAAAAGCCTGGTCACTTAGCCGCAAGGTTGGGATGTGCCGAGACGAAAGTCGCTACATGAGATGATCTCGCCTTCAAACTCATTATTCTTGGGTGGAACGTAAAGCATAATATGTTGCAAAACATTGACCCATGGTTAAAATTCATAATAGCACACTCACTTAAGATATAATAAATGTCGAGAGTAAAAAAAGTTCACAAGTTGCAAATATGAGTAGTGTTAGCATCTTTCCTGATATTAGATGTGATTTCGTTTTAAGTTTGGTTTGGATAAGTGAAAAGTCAGGGACGATGAATTTATCCTTTTTGCGGCATTCTCGGATCAAAATGCATCTTGTTCTATGATCCCTAACAGTTATGGAAATAACGAAAGTCGAAATATTTCAACCTTTTATATATTAAAAAAAATGGGAAATGGAGTGTTTTATAACTTGTGATTTCTTAACTCTCTCCACAAAAGTCTTTGCTACTTTTCAAAGATTTAGTTTGGGGAAGTTTTGAGGTATTTGGTTATGGAGCATATAATATTGTGTGAGGACACGCAATCGCTTAGTTTAGGGAATTTTGATATGTGTGAAAACACATATCCGTTTTATATCAAAATTGGCCCTAAAAAGACAAAATTGTGCTTAAAATGCTTGTATATTGCTTGTTTTGTCTTTGTGATTGTGTAGGTACGAATATTGCAAAAAATCTCAAGAAAACGGTCAAAACCGGACAAACACGGACACGGGAAAAGAAAGAGAATACAAGAGCCAGGAAAATGTTATTAAAGGTTAACAAAAGTCAACCCTTAGTGAACCAAAGTCAACGCACTAAATGACAAAAACCTAAAAATACCAAATCAGTCCCTTAAAGAAAACCAAATTGCAAAAATGGTCCCCTAAACCCTAACGGTGTTAACTCTTTAATTTATAAAGAGTTAACACCCGTTAACCCTTATAACAACTCCACATAAACCGGCCCAATACCCTTTTGTTATCCCGATCCCAAACACACACTTGGCCCAAACCCTTTATATAAAAATTACCCGGGTCAAAACCAAAGTCAAACACCTCCCTTTTATAAAAGTAAAAACGCGAGAAAGGCTGTTATTACTATTTATCTTCTTCTTCGATTTACCTCGGGCTCAAAACAAAGGGTAAATGAAAATTAACTACGTGGCTATGTGATTCGAGTACCAAGTGACAAGGTGGCAGAGTTATACGTCACAAAATGCTCTCATTGGTGGAAACCCACAAAGAGTGACTCACGGGTCTGACAAGAAACACACCAAGGATAAATAATTTGCACTAAAATACTTGCAAAAGAAGCACAAATGGTCTGACACACGGAATGCCACGTTGGCAATCCGTGTGCTCACTCATTTAATCCAACGGTGATAAAAAGGCATCCAATGATGAGAAAGAATGAAGGGACAAGATTAAGGGAGAAAGGAGCATGATCCAAGGCCTAGAAGCATCTCCTTAGGGCTATAATTAGCCCTCACCTTCACACACACGGGATATCTAGTTTTTAGCTTTTAAATTTTTAGCTTATGTAATTTTCATTTAAAATGTTTTAGTTTAATGTTTATTTGATGTAATTTCCTTTTTCAGTATTGTAAGCAGTTTTTCATTAATAGAATTCGAATTTTATCTTACTTTTCTAAAGCTCACTTTTACTCAAACTGTGTCTAATAAGCTAGTAATGTTACATAAGCTTCTAATAAGCTCATATAAGCTCTTTGAGTCTCTAAGCTCAAATTGAGCTATTAATAAGCTCTTAATATACTTAAATCTAAAAATCAGCTTAATACCTCGGCTTATTGGATTTTGAGCTTTTTGGAAGATGAGCTAACCATGGAAGAGCTCATAAGGACTTTTACTGGCTTATTCTTAATAAGTCAGAGCTTGTAGACAGCTCATTAGAGCCTTTGATACCTTTGTTTAGCTAAGGCTCTAGTAAGTTTTCATTTAGTTTTACTGTCTTAATTTTCTAGCTTAATTTTTCCTATTATGCTTATTAGTTTGCTTATTAGTAGTTAAACCTGTCTTATTATGCTTATGAATGTTGTTGCTTATCTGTTTTCATAATTATAATGCTTGGATCTTAGTTTTCTTCATAATCTATCACAAATCATTTAAAAACCAAAATTAAGTAGCTTAGTTAGTAGCTTATTAGTTATGGCTTATTTGCTCTTTGTTATTTGCTTATCATAGTTGTCTTAAGCTACTTGTTAACTGGTAATTAGGATTTGAGCTTTAAATTTCTATTTCATAAGATAAAATGGAATGGATAATAGTTAAAGGGGTGTTTGGGTCAGCAGCACTAACCATAGGTTAGTGTTGTTTATAGCTCTTTGGTCTTTTGTGTTTATTTTAAAACTCAAATTTAGGATTGTTTAAGCTGTTTTTATAAGTTAGAATTAAGTCAATTGAGTTTTCAATAGTTAATAGCTTATTAGTTCAAACCTGTTAATTAGAATTTGCATTATTAGCTTAGATCAGTTCTAGCTTTTGCATTTACTTAATTTACATTTAAACTTGTGTTTTAAGAGTGTTAGAATAGTCTCAATAGGCCTGCATTTTGTTTAGTTTAAATTTGGATCAATTGTGTCAACTGCATCAACAGTTATAATAGACAAACTTCTATTTTCTAGCTTAATTTTTAGAGAGTTAAAATAGTTTTTAGCTTTTGTTTTTCATGATACAAATAGTTTTTAGGTCATTAAGAGCTTATTGTGATTTTTAGCTTATTATTTTTGATTCTATGCTTGTTTCTAAGTTAGGTTAGCTTATTAGGTTAGGTTTAGTGGATAAGCTCAGTGTAAGTTTTCCCAAGAGCTTGTTAGCTTTTAGTAGTTTTGTTGAGCTTTAGTAAAAGGCTTAGCAGTTACTATCAACTCTATGTTAGTACTGGTTGAGTTATTTGGAGATATCAGGTTACTTAGTAAATTATTTCTATAGTCTTATTAGGTTAACTTTAGTCTTAGATTTGCTTTTGGTTCTTAAGTTTCAGCTTATTTCAGTTTGTGAAGTTCTAAAATTCTAAAAAAAGCCAAAAATAAAGTTAAGTGTTACTGTCTAGTTTTAAGCTATTTAACAGCTTATTTAGGGCTTTTCATAAAAAGTTTCTTTTATTAAAAGTGCTTATTTTCAACTTTTCTACAACTTTGCTTTTATAAGTTTTCAAAAAAAAAGGGAAGGTGGAAATCGGGTGTGAGAAAGGCTCGAACCCCCGTCCTCAACACCCTCAACCCTTTTTATAACAACTCAACACACACCTCACTACCAACGCTCCCTGGGGTCTTTTTTCATTTTAGTTTTACAAAATCTATTTCTTATAGACATTTTACCCATTTTAGCTTATAAGCTGTTTAAGCTTATTTCGTGGCTTATTCATTAAGCTGTGACCTCAAGCTTATTTTTCCTAGGTTCTATTTAGTTCAAGCTATTTTTTGTATTTTTTTTAGAAGTTTTATAATTAGTTTAGTATTTTTAAACATTTATTTTTATTAAAAACTTTAAAAAATCATAAAAAATAGAAAAATAATCAAAAAAATAAAATTCTTTTTTAGAAAATTTTCTTTTTATCGTAAAGTTTCTAGGAAAATTAGTTTTACCTTCGTAGTGTTTAATTTGCAAAATTTCAATTTTTAAAGAACGGGATTCATTCCAGTTTACATTTTTTGTGTTTTTAAGCTCATTTCAAATCCGTTTTTGTTCTAGTTTTCTTTAAACTTACTTTTTAGTCAATTAGATTTGATTTTAATAAAAAATCAACTTTCAGGTTTATTTTAGAATTTTCGGGAGTTGTAATGCCGTTGAGGGTTCCCGGTTTTCGTTTTTAATTATAGTTGGATTTTTCTGTTATTTGTTTTCGTGCTTAATTGTTATCATTTGCTTATTTTAATTTGTAGAAGTAGATAATCAAATCAATCTTTGTTTCCAATTTTCTAATCAATGTATGGACACATCAACGTGGTATTTCATTTCACAAATGTTGGGGAATAACGACCGGGATTCATACTTCCCGTTTAATATTCGTATTATATTATAATATCATCATATTATATATAAGTATATAATTATATATATTTATATATATTTATAATATATACTTTTTTTATATTTGTGAAGATTTTCTTTTTTACCTTTGTCCTCAAGGGTGATTTGGTAATTTTCCATCATATCATATATTATCTTAATACGTGTGTTGATTTCTACGAATCAAGACAGTATAACGATTCTTTATGGTCAGCTTGTTCAACTCTTGGTAATCTTTGCACATTCTAAAAGCACCATCCTTCTTCTTGACGAATAATACCGGTGCTCCCCAAGAAGAATGACTAGGTCGAATAAAATTCTTTTCTTGGAGTTCTTTGAGATGTATTAGCAAATTTCTTGAATTCATAAGGTTGCCATACCTCAATATGGCAACTTTTCACACTGGCGTTCGCTTTATGGAATTAGGTCTAATGCGAATTCTAACTTTGCTCGTTAGGCGGTAATACGATATAGTCTTTAGTATAGAAATACATTGGGAAAATCACGGGCAATAGGAATGTCTTCAAGTTTTTTCTCGTCGGTCTTCATACAAGAAAGGTATTTCTGTTCTTTTCCGGTCGTTCTTCATTAACTTCAAGTGTTTCACCATTCGGTAACATGATACGAATTATCTTTTCATAACAAATGATTTCTGCCCTGCGGTTCGATAACCAATCCATTCCTACTATTACATCAAAACTTCCTAATTCGGTCGGTAGTAAGTCTATTCTGAACGAATGATTTAATACATTCAAAGTGCAACAACATAGGATGGTGTTAGTGATTACAACTTTTCCATCCGCTAATTCTACATCATAACTAGTGTCTAGTGCAGAAGGAGCAATATCAGTCAAGGTACTGAAAGCAGTAGATACAAAACTTTTATCGGCACCCGAATCAAATAAAATACTAGCATAGTGATCGTTGAGTAAAAATGTACCCGTAACCACGTTCAGGTCTTGTTGAGGTTCTTTAGTCCTTGGTATGTGCTTAATTACACATACCTTTTACCTTTAAAAACGAGCTAAAATAACCAAAAACAGACTTAAAATGCCAAATATACGCTTGTTTTGCTAATTGTATTGTGCAGGAACAGATAACTAAGAAAATGACGAAAAACAAAGCCAAAACGACAAAACCGGACTCGGAATGGAAAAGACTGTGAAAGACAAAGCCAAATCGAAGCCGAAAAGTCAATCAAGTCAAAAAGTCAATAGAAAAGTCAACTGGTCAAAGTCAAAGTCAACCCCGACAAATCCAAAAGTCAACATGTGAAGAAATATAAGTTTAAGGGTTAAAATTGCTAAATTCCTAAACTTATATTTGAGGAGAAATAAAGAGGGAAAGAAGAGAAGGGTAAAAACTGCCATAATGCCAAAGTTTAACTCTATGGACCATTTCTGTCAAGTCCTAGAAGTTATAACAATCCAAGGACGAGTCATGCAAGGAGTTATATAACTCTTGGGGACTTAACTTGCCAAGTCCCCAAAGTTATATAACCACAAGGACGATGAATGCAATAAACCATATAACTTTGAGGGGCCAATTTTGCCCAATCCCTAAACTCGTGCCTGTCACCCCCAACCTTTATAAACTCAATTTTTCCCGCCTAAAAATGTATTCCCCCCATACCAGTCTTTACCCTTCGTTTTCTCCTCAAACCCTGCAACTATTAACCCTTAATCCCTATCACAAATCCCAATTGCCAACTTGGCAATCCCACAACTCCCCAAGACTTATTTCGATGGTTTGATGATCCGAACAAACTCCAAGGCAAAATGGAGGGCCAGGATGTGCTTTCAATTGCACTCTCACAAGAAGCACAACAAGCACATACTTGTGCTATAAAAGGCTGAAGACAGAAGAGGGAGATATAATAAAAAAGTTTTTAAGTTTTTAGCTAAATTGTAATCTTTAAGTTTTTATTTTTAAGCTCATTGTAATGTTGTTTTAAGTTTGTATTCTGGTTAAAAGCTTGTACTCTTTTTAAAGAATTAATGCAAAATTTGGTTAAATATTCTGTCTAAAAAAGCTAATTGTGATGTTATAACTTTGGAGCAAGGCTAAGACTTGGAAGAGCCATGGTTTGTGTTTGTATTCAGAATCACAAAGGACTAGGGGGTTAGGATTAGTTTTAAGTACCTATGCATTTGGACCTTGGTAAGTTTTAAGCCTCAGTTACTGTAGCAATAGCTTATTCAGCTTATTCTTCAGCTTATTACTGTCTTTATATGCTTATTAGTGTCTAATCATGCTAAGTATGCCTCTTAGTTACTATCTTTTCATTTCCATGTAAATTGCTTAAAATCTGTCAAGAAAGCTCATTTCTGTCACTAGCTTATTATCAAATTTAAGTGCTTATTTGTTTTTCTTTTTACCTTTTTTATGTCTTAAATAGCTTAAGTAATATTAGTCTACTTAAAATTTCAGTAAACTTTAGTTTATATAAGTTTTTAAGTCACTTCTTAAAAATTAAGGGGGTGTTTGGGTCAACACTCAAAACGGGTCAAAAAGTTCTTGGTTTGGGTTGAGGTCATTAGGTTAGTTTAAGCTTAAGTTTTAAGTCTGTTTTAAGCTATTTTCAAAAGTTTTAAAGCTTCAAAATGGTTTTCCTAAAGTTTTCTAAACTATCTTTTTTAACTGTGATTTTTAAAACACCACAAGTGCTTATTTAGTTAAGCACTTGTGATTTTGAGTTAAGGTTCAAAAAAGAGTGTGTTTTGTGTGTATAAAAAAGGCTGTTAAAACCTTTTGATCTTTTGACTTGGTAAGTCAAAACCACCCAAGACCTTTTTAGTAGCAGTTTTAAAAACCAAAAGCCCTTGTTCACCTTACAAATTCAGCAAGTTTTAATGAGTTTTAAAAGTCAAAAATTGGTGCACAAGTCTACTTCATAGTAGACTTAAGCTGTTCAAGCTTATTTTTTAGTTTTGAGCTTATTTGACAGCTTTTAGAAAGCTGTCAAATAAGCCACTTGTGTTAAGCTTTAATCTCCCCTGGTGCAAAGGGGAGATTTTAAGCCCTCTTTGCTTAAGCTTTTAGTGTACCACAGTCTAATTTCTTGGCTTATTTTGAGAGTCTATAAGCCCCTTGATAAGCCCTTTAAGTTTCAGACCTTAAGAAGCTTATTTGATGGCTTATTTTTAGGCCTCAATAAGCCCCTTGACTGTTTTGCTTAGAGTTAGTGTAAGGATTGCTTATTTTTCATTTTAGTCTTATTCAGCTTATTTCATAAGCTAAATTGTGCTCCTAGTTGCTTATTAGGGTAGTATAAATAGTTGTTTTGCTTATTTCTCATTTACTTAGCTTATTTGAGTTAGTAGATATAAGCCTTTTGGCCTTTTTAAGCTCATTTAGTTTCTGTCAAGCTTAAGCTTTTTCCAGCTTATTAGTTTTAGCTTTTAAGCACTTAAGTGCTTATTTAGGATAGGTTTAGACCCTTTTTAGCTTATTTAATCCAAGTCCTAGCTTATTCGACCATAATGTGCCAAGGG
>BQNB010142136.1:0-17175 GCA_026074375.1 Tanacetum coccineum | reverse complement strand
GTGTGGTATAGTTCTCTTCATGAGGCTTGAGTTGTCGGGATGCATATGCAATAACTTTTTCTCTTTGCATTAACACCGCTCCCAGACCTTGATGTGATGCATCACAGTAAACGACAAAGTCATCGTTTCCTTCTGGTAATGCTAAGATTGGAGCTTCACATAATTTTTGCTTTAACAGCTGAAAAGCTGACTCTTGGTTTTCTCCCCAGATATACTTCTTGTTTTTCTGGGTTAATTCAGTCAAAGACTTTGCAATCTTCGAAAAATCTTTGATAAATCTCCGATAGTAGCCGGCGAGTCCTAAGAATTGGCGTATTTCTGTGGGTGTGGTAGGAGATGCCCAATTCTTAACTGCTTCAATCTTGGCGGGGTCAACGTGAATTCCTTGACTGTCAATTACGTGCCCAAGAAACTGCACGATACTGATCCAGAAATCACATTTGGAGAACTTGGCATATAATTTCTCCTTTTTGAGTAATTCCAAGATTATCCTCAGGTGATTTGCATGTTCTTCTTTGTTACGGGAGTAGATAAGAATATCATCAATGAACACTATCACAAATTTATCCAAGTATGGTTTACACACACGGTTCATGAGATCCATGAACACAGCAGGCGCGTTAGTTAAACCAAATGGCATTACTTGGAATTCATAGTGTCCGTACCTAGTTCTGAAAGCAGTCTTGGTAATATCTTCATCCCTGACTCTCAGTTGATGATAACCTGATCTTAAGTCAATCTTCGAGTAAACAATCGAACCTTGAAGTTGGTCGAATAGATCATCGATCCTGGGTAATGGGTAACGATTATTTACGGTAAGTTTATTCAACTCCCGGTAATCGATACACATTCTGAAAGATCCGTCTTTCTTTTTAACAAATAAGACAGGAGCTCCCCAAGGCGAAGTACTCGGTCGGATAAAACCTCGGTCTGCTAACTCTTGTAGTTGGTCAGATAGTTCCTGCATTTCTAAAGGAGCTAATCTGTAGGGTGCTCGGGCTACTGGTGCCGCTCCTGAAATTAAATCGATTTGGAACTCTACTTGGCGAACCGGAGGAAGGCCAGGTAGATTTTCAGGAAAAACTTTCGGAAATTCTCTGACTACTGGTATATCTTCCAGTCATTTTTCGTCTGACTTCTTCTCCATTACTTGGGCTACGAAAACTTGATATCCTCTGGATATATACCTTTCGGTTTTTATACAGGATATGAGGTTAAATAGGTAAGTGACGCTTCTAGTCGGTTTTACTTCGACCGCCTCGGATGATTAAAGTTTTACCGTCGATAGGGATGTGGACGACTTTCTCGTCACAAATAAATCTAGCATGATACTTGGATAACCAATCCATACCAATGATGACGTCGAAACTACCGAGTTTAATCGGCATAAGATCAATTTCGAAAGGTTGGTTTAGCAAAATCAGAGTGCAACCCTGGATAACAATATTAGTGCCTACCTTGGTTACCATCGAGCCATTTCAACTGTCATAATGGATCTAGTGGACTCAATTGGTCGGGGATATTAAGCTATAGAAGCAAGAGATAGGATACAAAACTTTTATCGGCTCCTGAATCAAAAAATACTCTAGACTAGCTGTTGGTTTAGAATGAACTACCCGGGACTATTTCGTGGTCTTGGTGAGCATGTGCATGGTCCCGCTCAGTATGTATGCTCTCCCATGGGCATTGTTGTTTGCTTTTGGGCACTGACTTTTGTAGTGCCCTTTCTCTCCGCAGGCATGACAAGTTACGAATACTAGTTGTAGGTTGCTTCCTGTGGCTGGCCCTTTGTTTCTACAGTTCCTGGTCAGATGACCCACTTTGTTGCAAGTCTGACACTTGACAATGCAAGGTCCTGTGTGATGCAAGTTGCATTTCTTACACAAAGGAAGGTTTCCAGCATACTTATTGTTTTCAGTTAGGGTGACAGCATAAGCCCTGACGGTTTCTTGCCTTCTATTTTGTTGTTGTTGGTGATCATTGTTGTGGTTGCTATTATTGTTACGGTTATTCTGGTAGTTGTTGTTGTTGGTGAAGGTTCTTTTATCATCAAACTTTCGTTTGTGATCATTGGTTCCTTGCACAAAATTATGCTTTATTACTTGATCCATTAACCTCTGGGTTATGGTAATAGCTTCCTCTAAAGTTTGAGGCTTTGAAGCGTATAACAGTTTATCCTTCAATAACTTCTGGGTAATCCCCCGATGAAGAATTCCATAGTTTCTACAGAATTTGCACCATAGTTTGGGCATAAAACACCATTCTGTGAAATCTTCTAACGTAAGTCCGGAGATCATTTCCTTTACAGTCAATTGTAAAATATCAATCCCATCATTCTGGCGACCTCAGGTATTGGTATAATACTTTTTATTAAGAGCTTTTTAAATTTAGATCAGGTGATCTTGTAAGCTTCCTCTATTCCAATTAGCTAGGCGAATAAATTCCACCAGGACAAAGCTTCTTCAGTTAGAGTACCAGTTGCAAATTTCACATGCATTCCCCCTACGATTACAGAATGACTACGGACACACAAATACCTGCATTACAGGTCGTTCAAACCAGCGCGGATGTACCACACCCCTTTCGTACACTTTGAACTTGAAAGTTTGGCAATCTCATAAACGTCTTTGTACAACATTGTCTGCTACGGGAGTTTCTCTTGTCCAGTGTACTATTGGTATTGTTCAATTTGCATGGTATCAGGCTTGTGCTATTCAGAGCTGCAGGCAACGACTATGACAACTAGTTTTCCTGATAGGAGCAAGACTGGCTGGTGGCTTGCAGATGTTGGTGTCCCTCTTGGGAGCCATTCTATCAACATTTACAAGACAACACATAATAGAATCCATACACTGAATAGGTCATATCACAAGTCATGGTACTAATATAATCAAAATTTTCATACATAGTGATATTGAAATCATTTGACATAGATACTTATTTGATACAAGTTCTAACAAAGAAATACACATCCTTTGATATTACATTACATGATATAACTAAAAATTTTGGAATCTAATATTTTCAGAGATGGGTACTCTAATAAGCATCTGACTCATTAGGTTCCTCGGGGATTGGTTCACTTTTCAATGGTTGTGGTATAATCCATAATGAGTTATCTAACTCTGCGAAGATAGACTCATCAAAAGGATAGTCTGGTGGTGGTGTAGTTGACCTAACTGGTGATGAAGATCCTACTGATGAAGACGGAGATAATGAAATGGGTGATCCAACAGGAGGCTCAGTATCTCTAGGTGGTGTAGGTGGAGACATATGCTCAATGTCTTGAGCATTAATCATATCCGGATACAAAGGTTTGAGAAAACCTGGTGGTAAGAGAGCCATAGTAACCTGGATACATAAAGATGAATAACCTTAACACAATGTATAGGATAGACAACCACGACATACATAAATATGTATCATTAAACAGCGAGGTATAATGGAATCACAACTTCATTATGTCATAAACAACTTGTCTACATATTTTACATTATCAAAATTTGACAAGTGTCGTTATTTATGCCACACATCCCGTGGTTGGATTCTAAACAAAAGCTGTAAATGACAAAGATTAGTTTAGTAGTCTGGTGGTCCTCCCTTGTAGTTCTTGCAAGACTATGGATTCTTGTCCGGAAGACTCTTCTATTTTGATCGGGGCGAACCTGGATATCCTCGATGAGTATCTCTAGAGTAGAAGTCCTGGACCGCGAGTAAGAAACAATCCTCGCGTCATATCGCTTTATTGTTATCTCTTTTGAACATCTAAACACATCAGGTATCGGGGCTTCTTGTAATGTTCGCATTTTCTAGTTGGTCAAAATCTCGCTATATGATTACTCAACCATTACCAAGACCTTCTATCTTATCTTCTATGTGCTCAATGTGCTCAAGAGGGAGCTCATCTAAGTGATTCAAAATAGTCTTGATCTGTTCCTCATGACGCTCCAGATGCATCTTATGAGAACTCTTTCCCATCTCAAATACCCGAGGTGGGGCGGATGAATTAGTAGAGAAGGTTGATTGGAAATGGGCTTGTTTTCTGAGGTGGCAGAATCTCCTCCGAAGAAAGAATTAATCGGGTCAATAGTGGTGAAGATGGAAACCTAGAAGATGGAGGCAAACATTTGGTGGAGCAATAGGAGCCGTGGAGTGAAATAAGGTGATTCATCATTAAGTGAGCATTTATATGCTATGCATGACCATCATATAGCGAGATGATCACATTCGTGGGAAAGGTAAGATAGTTAGCGAGGCTAAAAGATCCTTAGATAAATCATCTAAAGGGTCAGAAGTGGTGTTTCCCGATGAGGCTGGGAAATAGTTCGGTGAAGCCAGGATATAGTCAGGAGTATTCGTAGAGGAAAAAGCATCCTCAACATTGGAATCAGATAGGACGATAATAGGGTGGGTAGATGTAGACATAATTTTGTAACAACCCAGTGTAAAATAACATAAGTTATTTATATAATAGTTATGTATCTTTACATACTATTCAGGAAATGTAGTGGCACAAAGGACTTTCTTGGATGGAAAATGGTTATAGTTTAGGTTTTAACCTTGTTCTCTATAGCTGCGGCTCTTGATACCAATCTGTAACACCCCCTTATTTGACATATAGCAGCGGAAGCTAAATTGGGGTATTACTTTATGAATCAACAATCATAATCATAGAAAATGACTCAAAAGAGACTTTGAAAATTTCGTTTACGATTTCAATAATAGTTTTCAAATTTACAATAGGAGGACCAAATTACATAAGAAAACATAGAGGTTGGAAATGAAAACACTTTTTGGACCGTCCTCAAGTCCACTGTCACTTAAACCGAGCCAGTAGGTTTGCTAAATTACCTGAGATCAACATGCTAAAAAGAGTCAACAAAAGTTAGTGAAATTCACCAGGTTTGAAATGTAATAAGTTTGAATACTAGTCAAAGTAAAAGATAATAATTTCAACTGATAAACAATATTCATGGTAAACAATATAAAATTATTACACTTAAGCTTCAAGAGACCTGGAGAGCCTTAAGTAAATTGTTGTTCATAAGTTTGTTGCCGATCCAAGTCAGGTGCTTGCCAAACACCCTAGAGTACCACAATGAAATAAACTCGCGCCATTGTATGGTACCAGAACCTAGACGGGGAAGTTCATTCCCAATAGATCTATTCACGGCATTCGCGTTTACTTCGCAAAGTAATTAACGGTTCATGATAGTGGGGCCTTATGGCAAATAAAGGTACTTAGGCAATAATATATCAGGATAGCATACAGTTGAAAAATACGTGTATTTATGTTTATAGCATGTATCTCCCCACGGAGTTTAGAAAATATGTAAAGGTGGGACTATGAACTCATTTTAATAAGGTAGTTAATTTACGTCAAAAGTGACTTAATTGGAAATAAGCGGCATCATCACGCAACCTGGGATAATATGTCAATTCTTAGTTTGATTGTTTCGAAACTTTATTTCATAAAGTTTAACGTAAATGATTTTGGTTTATTAGTTTGTGAAAACATCGTATATCACGTTGGGCTATATATCCAGAGGTCATTGTAGTAAATGTTTGATGGAGCACTAGACACTTTAAATCTAAATCCAGTCAACTCGTCAAACGACTACCCAAATAAAAGCCCCTCACATGTAATTCCCCTAGTAAACGTGATACGTTATAGTTTTAAATGCGATACGGAATTTATATCTCTTTTAAGTTTCTTCAGATAAGCTAAGTGGATGAAAAATTTATGTTTAATATATTACATAATTATTTTAAATAGGTATTTGCGATGGACGAATGACTAACAACAAATGTGTCGGGCTTTAATAAAATCGATCAATAATATTTAAATTATTTTTTTATAATTAATATAAAAATATTAATTTTGACCTTAGAAGAATATGAAAATGACAATATATACCGTTGGTATATATTAATTTGCACTTTTAACCCTTTAATTATATTTTAAACATGTAACCCTTAACTTAGAAATATGGCAAAACAACCCTTTTGGCTTTTAAAAACTGTTAGGATAAAAGTGTACACTTTTGCCCGAAAGTATAATAAAGTTTTAAAATTTACAATATATACCACCGTCATGCAATTACGATATGCAATACTTGTCCAAAATCATATAAACAGGTTGTATTTTTTAATTTCAAAATCAATTTGCAGTTATAATAGCTTATTACTATAGCAAAAGTAGTGAAGTTTTTTACCAAAGCTGGTAGCTATGAAGAAGAGCTTTAATTAGCTAACAAAATCCCAAAATGCTGCATGTTGGTTTAGAAACAATAACCCGAAGGGTTCGGGCTTTTAGGTTAAAGTTTTAATGATTATAAAAAGTGATAAGTTGACTTATAGAAATAGCATCATTTACAAACACTTATGGCTTATAGCTTATTATTACATACAAACAAGCTTTTAGGGTTCTAAGTGCCATTGTGGTTTAGGAAGATAAGGAAAAACCAAACATGTAAGGTTTGAAGTTTTAGGATTTATATTTTTTAAAATATTCCATGTGATCATTAAAGTTTATAATGAGTTATAAAGGATCTAAAACTTTCGTCATTGATAAGTATACTGCAGTACGCAAGTTGTAGAACTTACAAGAGCTCGAATGGGTTGAAAATGGCTTGATATAGGTCGAAAACTTAGAGATGAATCAAGAACTCCTCTTTCTTCTTAAACCTTGGCTTTTACTTAGCTTATCCTACCTTTCTTTTCTTCTATGGCTTGGCTAGATCATCATTTGGAGTTAGTATTTAGTTTAGTGGTGAATTGTAAAAGTATGCATGTATGCGTGTATATATAGGCTAGAAACTTGGAGTGGTGGCTAAGTTTTGAAGAGTGGTGGCCAAGTTGTGAAGAGTGGTGGCCAAGGTTAGCTAGGAGTGACTAATTAGAGCTAGGATGTAGCTTGGAGAGGTGTTAGAAGGGTGGTGTGGGTTCGGTTCACCAAGGAGGTGACAAGACGTTTACTTGGAGCTTAAGGGTGTGACAAGGTGCTTGTGTGCTAGCTAGGTGGTGACAAGGAGGCTAAGAAAGGTAGTAGGCATGGTGGTGAATCATGAAGAAGGGTGTTAGCTATGTTAGAACTAGGTTAGAGCTAGTTAAGGTGTTACGGGTTCATTAGGGTTTCGGGTTAGGGTTTTGGATTTAGGATGAGCTATGGGCTAAAATAGAGGGAAACTATGGTTCAAATGTGATGCTTAAGAAGCTTGTAAGTTGTGCTAAAGAAGTGGTACAAAAACTACAATGAAATTGGAGGGAAAATGCATATTTTGAATGTGGTGCTTAATCGGGTTGTACCATAAGCTTAAAAGAGTTGTACTATGGTTTTGGGGGGAAAATATAATCCAAATTTGTGCTTTGGTAACTTGTACACAAGCCTTGTAAGTTTGTACATTTGTTTTGAATAGAATCATTACATGTAATTGGGGTTTTGATATAAACGTTAACGTTTAAAATCCGTTTTGATATAACATTATGGAAAGTACGTTAAATAGATAACGTATGGATTTTAAAACATATTACTTGACATATTAGAATGTTTACTTGACATAAACGTTGATGAAATTGGCATTGGTAGGTTGCGTGAGCTTGTTTACTTTTGTAATGTAAGTTACGTTACATTATGGATGGAATAAAGCAAAAAATCTTTCCATGAAAATGGTTGCATCTAATTTAATAGTTGGATATTACACTGAGAAAAATTGCATCTAATTTAATAGATGGATAATTACATAGGGGAAAGTTATGGATTTTTATAAAAACAAAGTTAGAAACATGCAACCCAACTAATGCAAAAAGAGATTTTATTAAATAAAAGACGGTTGTCTACCGACAAGCACTTTTGTTTATTAACGAGTCTTTAAGTTAGACTCATTCACATGCTCTTAGTCACCTACGTTCAGTCTAACATACACATTCAATACACCCTTCATCCATGGTATAGCGATCCTTATAGTAGCAATATTATTCCTAGTTCGAGGTAATTCCTCCATATTTAAAACTTCAACTTTTGTGTAAACCTATCCTAGTCCTAGACTATATGGGGTGATTTTAACTTGTTCAATTATGAGTGGAAGTGGTGCAATGTATGGCATTCCAAGAAGCCTACATCATCTTTTGTTATATTCTTCCTCATCTAAATCAATAAACCCATCATATGACGTTGGTTTTGAGATAATCAATTATCCCTTCAATGTCGTCTTCATCATCAGACGTCCCTGATGTAACCATTCATCATAGTAAGTTATTAATTACTCGCTGCTCATACTGTCTTTCATTATATCTACAACCCGCATCTGGCGGGGTTCATAAAAGTCATTGTTGTCATCGTAATCAACTCCAACTCGCTTCCTCTAGTGTTCGGTAAGGATTTTCTTTTTCATCGTTTCATCAACTTCCCCATATTTAATTTTTTACCAATCATTTAAACTTAGATCCAACCAATCTATAACTGACGCGGTCATTATCGAATACTCTAACATTCCCAGATAACAAACGAATTTCAATTTGACTGTAAATCCTTCCCTTAGATACACTCTTATCTTCGTTTGATGGGTTCCATGATGCCCATACCTCTCGAATCCCATTATCTTGTCAATAAATTAGGGCTCACCAGTGTGATTTTTTCTTTCCTAAAATGGTTTTTTTTCTCCAATAACATCTTGAGTGTTTAAGCAACAATTATAAGCTATTTCATCATATGTTTCTGAGTTACTATCTCATAGGTGAGCAACTCAGTGTCTACCGCAAGGATTTGGCATGATTCACATGTATTGGTATTGTATGTGAGTAAATTAGATTCTTAGTTTATATTGTATGTGAATTAATTCATCCTCTTCTTTTATCATATTGCTTTTGATCATTAGAACGGATTCACTTTTCATGTCATGTAAATCGTTTCTTAGTTTAACAATAACTTTTTCATTTCCAACTTCTAAAGAAATAGATCTCTTAAAGACATCAATTTTAGCGTGGGCAGTTGTTAGCAGGGGTCTTCCTAAAATGATGGGCATCCTAAATCCTCAAGGACATCAAGTATAATAAAATCAATGGGTAAAATAAATTTATTAATTTTGATTAGAAGGTTCCTAACAATCCCCTTTGGAATGCATTTAGAATTATCAGCAAGCTCTATGTTCATTTTGATTGTTTCAAGGTTCCCTATACCTAGACGTTTGTACATAGAAAAAGGCATGATGCTAATGCTTGCTCCTAATTCGCTAAAGCGTTGTTAAATTCTAACCTTCCAATTGAGCAGGGTAGGATAAAACTTCCAGGATCTTTCTCTTTCGGTGGTAGTTTATTATAGATAAGGGCTGAGCATCTGCGATTTATTCTAATGTCTTCATTTTCCATGGTTAATGGCTTGTTGACTACCAGGTCCTTCATAAATTTAGGATACTCATCAGATTTCCTAATTTCCTTGAGGAAAGGTCAATTTGACTTAATTTTCTTTAGGCTTTCCATGGTTTTATGGATTAATGCTTCTTCGGCATGTTGTTCAAGTCTCTTTGGAAAAGGAATTGGGGGAACGTGTGGTTCTACATAGTGGGTAGTTGTTTGTTTTGGGGAGGTTTGTTTTAAATCTTCTTCATGGATTGATGTAACATTTTTAAGTTCATCATCATCTGAAAATCCAGAGTTAGCCGAAAAATACTCGATTTCTTTAGGAGAGTAGTAGAATGGGGTGTATAGAGGTGCACCATCATTAGTGAAGATTGCTTTGCAATCCTCATTGTTTTCTATCTTAGTTACTGCTTCCTTGGCCAAAGTTGTCACCCTGGACTTGAGACCTTAGATGATTTCATTATGGTGGTTTTGGCTTTTTTCTAAGTTATGGCAAAAAGTTTTCAGCCATTCGTCTTATTTTTCTAGTCTCAAAGAGGCTTCCTCGATGTATTTCTTAACTGTTTTGGCCAAGGTTTGTCTTCCTCCATTATTCCCGTTAAAAGGCGTTGTTCGTCCAAATTCCCCATATCTGACCTCTTCTATTTGTTTAACTTCCTCGTTGAGGGGGCAATCCTTGTCGAGGTTAGGTCCTTTACAAATTTGGCATCCAACCTGGATTGCATGAACATTTTCCTTTAGTTTCTTCATGTCTCTTCCCAGGTTGTCCAACTTGTTTACTAAAGCAGATAGTCCATCATTGCTACTACTGCTTTCGATATTCCTGCTTGTTGAGCAGTCGTGCCATTTCTGAGAGTGGTCAGCCATGGTTTGAATTACTGTGAGAGCATCGGCTGGTCTCATCTCGGGGATAGGTCCCTGTGAATCAAGCAATTGATGGTTCATAGTGCTCAAACCTTTATAGAAAATGTTTACCTTTTGATGACTATTGATATCATGAGTAGGGCACTTGTATAGCAGGTCATTATACCACTCCCAGGCCTGGTATAATGATTCATCTCCTTCTTGCTTGAAGTTGTGAATATCTTCAAGCTGCTTTGCGGTCATGGAAGGTGGGCAGTACCTTTAGATAAAGGCCTTCTTGAGGAGATCCCAAGTGTTGATAGTTCCTGGGGCTAGTCTGTCCACCCATCTTTTTGTGGCTCCAGTAAGAGTGAAGGAGAAAACTCAGAGCATGACTGCATCTTTAGTGACTCCAGGGATATTAAATAAGCCAACGATGCTAAGGACTTGATCAATGTGATCGTGAGCATCCTCGTCTTTGTTCCCGGAGAAAGTGTCTTCCCTCAGTTCGTGCATGAACTGACTCTTAATTTCAAAATTAACATTGCCTCTGATTTCGGGTTTAACTACGCCCGTTGCCTGGTTTTCTCGTGATAATGCTAAGTATTGCTCCATAGTGAGAGTATCGATGTCTACTCCAGCCATGGTTCCTGCAGATATAGAGTTTAGAAAAAGAAGAGAAAATATTTAAATTAATTATAATTTTTAGCTCCCCGACAGCGGCGCCAAAAACTTGATGCGTATTTTCTTTTAAAATATATTTTTAGCAAGTTTTAAATTTATAAAACTAGATCTACCTGACGACGCACTAACGGGCAGAGAACCCGATCGTGGGTAGTATAGAATGGTAAATTCAAGGTCGTCCCAAGAGCTAAGATGTAATTAATTTTAATTTGAAATGTCACGTTTTAAAAGTGATTTTTGATTTTAATTGAAAGAAATAGAAAAACAATAAAATAAATAACTGAAATTAAAAGGTTAGGAGATATCAAGAGAGAAAACGTGCTAGCCTAGTTACTTCATTACTATTGTTATGAAGAAAATTTCCTATGCAATGTCAAACTATGGTTTCATTACTGGTTTCTAAGGTCGATAGACTTGAATGTGCATATATAGTTTATCCTATACTCCCTGTGATTCCGAATCATTCCCGAATCATCTAGGAGGTAGGTTATCCAGGTTATAGTGATTAATCCTAACTATTCCTAAAACATATCTAATAACCTATAAAGATTATTAACCCCCTCTGAAAGTGTTCCTGTGCTTTTTAAGTATCGAGTGATAAGTGCGGTGACCAGTCAGTTCCTACACCAGGTAAGAAGTTAGTGATCCTCCCTAGTACTCATTGGATCCTATCATGACAAGGTAATCTATTATTGAGGCAAGCTAGGTCCAAACCACCCGTACTACCAAAACCCAAGGTTACACGATAGTCAAGGAATATCTAATGAAACCATAATTTAACAAGAAACAATCATAACAAAAGTAAATTCATAACTAGGCCAGCACTTTAAGTGCTTAGCCACTCATGGAAATGGAAACACAGTAAGAGATAGAAGAAATCATATATTGAAAACTCATAATTCTTACAGGATTCGTATTTTGAACGATTAAATACAAAAAGTAAGTAAAGTGTGATCTCCCTTGGACTCCAGGTGTAATTCTTCAAAGGTTGGAAGCCTTTGTCGCCTCTTCAATTGGCTGTGGAGGAAGTGATGTTGGAATAGCTTGAATGAGGCCTCTATTTATAGATATCGTACCTGTTACGGCGTAACCACTCAATAAGTTGTTACGCCTTAAAACCAACATACAAACGGCATTATCAAATATAAGCAGCTGAGTTATCGGCGAAACCATATATGGTGGTTACGCCGTAACCTTCATAAAACATCTATATGTACGTTATCTTCATTCCAAAATATGTGATCTATATGGTTACGAGCGTAACTGGATAAGGTGTAACTCGAAACGCTACTTTGACAAGATTTCCTTCCAATTATAGGGTTACAACGTAACTAGATATGGTGTTACGCTGTAAAGTCTTCCATGATCTTCGTACTTGCTTAATTTATGTTATGGCGTAACCAATTTTGGTGTTACGCCGTAACATTCTTCAGAATTTACACTTTAAGTCCTTTTTCCCTTTTTTTCTTTTCACTTTCCTGCATTTCACCTGAAAACTATAAAATAACAGAAAATATCTCGTTTTTTAGTGTTAGTGAAACATTTGCAGGTAATTTAGGGGGTATTTTGCCACCAAAAAGTATTAAATATTTGATGTTATCACAAGAAAACTTCGGGTCACGTTTAAAATCCAAGTTATGACCGTTAGTTAACCTGACAAGTGACAAAAAGCACCTAGGATCCCCCTAGGATACCCATAACCGGTCGAAACCCTTAGGGGACAAGAAGGCTTAAATTTAGGAGCCTTATCTAAAAGGGGTGCATGCATATCTAGATATTTTTCATTTCAAACTCACACAAAAGTTTATCTTCCTCCTCTCTTTTCTTGCCCACATCAGAACACACACATACATAAAAACACATAAATTTTCCAACTCTGATCAAGAACATGAAGGTTTAAGCATTTCTGAGTTGATTATAATAAGCGTGGGTATGTAAAAACAACATTTGGGTTATTGGTTTTGTGTTAATCTCATCTTCAAAACCCTCTTTTGTAAGTCATCTTATTTCAAATATTCTTGTCCTGTTAGTAGTCTAATGATGCATAGATGTTGGTTGTATTGTTCTTTTTCTAAAAATCAAATATGAAAAATGTGCAAAACACCACATAGGGTGCGTTTGGGTTCAAACAAAGGGAAAAGGGGAAACAAGGGTTGGTCATTTTAATATAGTGGTTGCGTTAGTGACGTGACATTATTTGCTTATTATAGATTGTAGCTTATTTGGCTTATTTATAAGCTTTGGTGAACTTATTTATGGGCTTATATGGTTCGAAAAACCCCAAGGATCAAAAAAGGAAGAAACTTTGGTCATTTACCTCATATGTCATATTTTTTATACTTATTTTGATAGCTTATTTCAAGAACAAAAAATAATACGTAGCTTATTAGCTTATTTAAAACTATACGTATTTGGTTTTGGGCTTATACGACTCACGGCCCAATAAGCTGCGGCTTATTGGGGACCTTATTGTGGTCCAACTTATTTTCATAGCTTTTGGTTATAGCTTATTTTGATATTTAAGAACTCGTATAGCTTAACGGCTTAATAATAGGCTTAAGAGGCCACGACCCAATACGCTAACCCCAAACCATAGGTTAGTCTTAGTCCGTGAGCCTTGGCTTATGTTGTGGCTTATTCATCAAACTTATAATTGTTAATGGGCTTAATATAGGGCCTAAATCAGACTTAAAACCTAATAATATTGTTTTGGACCACTATTGGGCCTTAAGGCCCAATAAGCGAAAACTAGTTGTTGAACATATTTAAAATGGACTTTTAAAAGTAATACATGCTTATATATATACTAGGATAGTTAGAAATTCGTTTGGAGAAATGCGTCGTGATAATTGTCGCAAAATGTGATTTTGGTCGTTTTGTCGGAATTGATTTGTTTTAGGGAACATGTTTGGAAAATGAGGTTTAAAACCTTGGAAAACGTGTTATAAACGAATGGGTCATGCCGAAAGTTTATAAAAATATTATACTTAGTATATTTTACAAAATTTTCACTTTCTTAGAAATCCAATAAAAGGACGAAATAATAAAATATTATTATTTTAATAAATCGACTAAAAGTCGAAAAACATATGTTATAATTTTATAAAATATAAATCTTTTGTAAATAGTTTAGTGTAATTAAAACGTGCCTTTACTCATAATCTATACAATTTAAACTAGATAACTCGATGTTAGCGGATGAATTACCGGACTATACTTATAAATATCTATTATCTAAGCATTGTTATATTACTTATCTATTTTCTTAAATAGTATAAGTGTATAGTATCTAACGTACATACTTAGTATATCTCCTTCGCGTCTAAATCACCAACCACTGCGCAACCAATACTACTAAAACCAGTAATACGAAAACATTTTCAAAACTCCTATACATCAAATCCAAATATCCATTTCAAGCATATTCCTAAATCAGTCAAGTTGCTAGGTCGTGTCTGAAATCCGTTGTACGCCGTTGTTTGACTATCATATTCTCTGCTACTTGTTATCTTTGTTAAGGTGAGTTCTCGTAGCCCCACTTTTTTAACACTCTTCCGTTGGGGGGAAATGATACTCAAAGTCCATTTTATGTTGTTTTCATCTGTGCAAAACTTTTATTTCTTTTGGACAATGCTATGTGCCTATGATTTCTATGTAAATGTCATGAGGACTAATTGTGCTTAAGTTCTATGTGAACCTCTAAGCAAGGACTATTGTAGCCAACTGTGTAGCTCCAGCTGGTAGGCGGGTGCGATAGGTTCAGCAGGACTATAAGCGTTTGGAATTCTATAAGATTATAAATTGCTTTAATGCTAAGATATCAATGTGATCTATGTCCAGAAATTCTAAATCTAATGCATGCATTCTGTCCACCACTTAAATTCTAGCACAGCAACTGGGTTTACTTCTAAACCTACGAGCTCACCAACTTTATGTTGACCTTTTCAAGTATCATTTTCAGGTGATGAAATTATTCGTTAAGATCAAGATAGAATGCCTTAGAGACCTAAGCTATCCCGTGAGGGAATCATTGATGAAAGATTGTATTTAAGGCTTGTTTTCTCGTTGACGTTCTTAGATGATTCTAGACTTATTTGCCCCTATGTTGGGAGTTGGTTGTAATAAATTTGAACTATGTGTTGTGTTCATCGACTATTTTGACACAAGTTTCATACTTGTCGTCGGAGGACGTTGTGACACTTTTGATATGCATTTTTTTAGATTTCTCTATATTGTATCATGTGTTATGACGATCAATTCTCCGTCACGCCTTGTATTTCCACCATTGTCGGGGTATGACAGATTGGTATCAGAGCACTAGTTATAGAGAACTAGGTTGTTTAGCCTAGACTACAACCTAGGAACCTTCATATAGTTTACATGATAGGATCTATGTGTGCTTGTTACTTGATTTTGCGCGTACATATCGTATATTGTCTATCGTATTAGTTAGATCAATCACTAGGCTGTGTGGGTTAGATACTGAGTATAACTGGGAAAGGATGCATCTATAAATATTGTGGCCAATGTAATTATGAATGCATCACAACCCACGCGGACTTAGTTATCCCGCTCACTTGAAACGGTGTTGACACCCTAGGACCGCCATTCGAGCTATAGCATATTAGGACCGTCGTTATTCAAAATTCCTCACCGACCTAATGATTACTTGTATCCTCCCTCGTGTAGATAATGGTTTCAACAATGACAACCCACAATGCTGGTCGACGTACTACTGCAACACAAGGTGGAGTGACAAGTGAACATGATGGTCGAGAAGGTAAAAGGTCTAAAGATCAAGCAGGATATGGTAGAGGCGGCCAAGAAAGTGGCCGAGGTAGCTAAGGAGGTGGTAGAGGTGGCCAAGGGAGTGGCCGAGGTAGCCAAGGAGGTGGTCAAGATGGCCAAGAAAGTGATCAGGGTAGTCAAGGAAGTAGTCAAGGTAACAAAGCGAACAGAGGTAGTGATGGAGTCCCTGACTTTGCTACTATCATCAGTTAGCAGTTGCAAAACCTCCTACCCACTATTGTAGCACAAGTAGGAAACCACGTTAACAAACAAGGGAACAATAAAAATCAAGACGGCAACGTCATCAACGACAACAACTAGGGTAATGTTAGGACTGTCAACATAAAAAACGGTCGAGGTGGTTGTTCATATAAGGAGTTCATGGCTTGTAACCTAAACGATCATGATGGAAAGGGTGGTGCGAGAATCTACACTCTCTAGATTAAGAAAATGGAATCAGTCCAAGATATGAGTGGGTGTGGAGAGAATCAGAAGGTTAAGTACACTGCCGGTTCTTTTATCGGTAAGGCAATAACCTGCTGGAACTACCATGTTTATACTAGAGGTCGAGAAGCCACACTTGGCATGACCTGGGAAGACTTTAAGACTTTGACAAGAGAGGAGTTCTGTCCAAATAATGAGATGCAAAAGCTGGAAACTAAGTTTTGGTGTCACGCCATGGTCGGAGCTGGCCATGCCACGTACACTGATCGATTCCATGAGCTTGCTAGGCTAGTCCCTCATTTGGTTACCTCTGAGAACAAAAGAATTGAGAGGTACATCTGTAGCCTTGCTCCACAGATCCGTGCGATGGTGGCAGCAACAAAGCCAACAACAATTCAGAGTGTTGTACTAAAAGCTGGGATGCTAACTGATGAGGCAATTAGGATTGGAGCGTTGAAGAAGGTTACTAAGAAGAGAGGAAATAATAGACAACCGAGTAGGGATAGAAATGCTAGGAATGATAACAAGAGGTCTAGGACTCGAAGGAAATTTGCCATAATCACAAACCCTGTTAGGAATGAGTACACTGGTACAACACCCAAATGCATAAACTGTAACTATCACCATCAACCTGAGGTACCTTGTCGTTTATGTACAAACTGCAACCGATTCAGGCACATTGCCAAGGATTGTAGGATGGGGCCTATGATAGTGAATCCCCTAAATGCTAGAAACCCGACTGCTGCTCGTGGGGCATGCTATGAATATGGTAGTACTGACCATTACAAGGAAGCATATCTTAGGTTAAACCTAGCCCCAAGACCAGGAGGAGACCGTCCAAATTAAGTGACGGCTATCGAGGGAGGTCAAGGTCGTGGGAACAATGGAAACCAGGCACGTAGAAGGGATTTTGTGATGGGAACAGAAGAGGCTCGCTAGGACCCAAACATAGTGACGAGTACGTTCACATTAAACAATCACTATGCCACGACTCCATTCGATTCTAGTGCTGATTATAGCTTTGTTTTCACTACTTTCATACCCCTGTTAGACATATAG
>BQNB010142135.1:0-17175 GCA_026074375.1 Tanacetum coccineum | reverse complement strand
TGAATAAATTGAGTTAGAAATTCAGTTTCAATTCATTTTTTCTGATGATCGGCCTCGATGAATTCTCTATAGAAATTAGTTTTGTTTGTGTTGTTTGTTTCAAAAACCCAAACCCTTCCCTTATATTGCTCAAGCTGTTTGGTTAACTCAACATTTTGTTGTTTAACCTTGTTAGCAATTATTTATTGCTTCCCAACTTCTTTGTAATCATTTTTGGCTAATTGTTCTAGTTTATTATCATGTGAATCATGAGCATTTTTATCATGTTCAACAATGCTACTATTAACGTCCACATTTGGATCATTAAATATGATATCGCTATTAATTTGATCATCTCCAATTGCAACGTTAATAATTTTAGGTTGCTCATGATACGTTTGTTCATGATTACTGTCTAAGAATAACAGATTCATGTAACTTGTGGATGGTGTTTGTACCTCACTAATGAATGTAGAGTCATAGATTATCCCTTCATCAGATTCAATGTTTTCTGGTTGAATTCTGGCCATCATGCATATGTTCACACTCAATTCCTTAAGCTCTTCCATTTGAACAACATCAGCAAGGAGAAAATCTTTTTGTTTATTGGATAGAATAACTCATGCTTCATCCTTCTTTGCCAGCAACATTTGTTCCATGAAGTGCTTAGAATCCTGAACTCTTGGCTTTGGATAATTATGAGCATAGTGACCTTTCTCACTACAATTGTAGCACTGAACATTCATAACATTTCCAGTAGAAGATGTTAGAATATTTCTTTGTACATTCCTAGTCTCTTTCTAAACTTTGCTACCCTCAGCAGATTATTCTTGAACATTGTACGAGTGTCTTGCAATTCTACCATCATTTCCAACATTTCTGCTTTGAATATTGACTCTGTCAGCTTGCACAACTATTTGATTTCTTATGTTTGAAGATGAACGAAGTCGGTTGTTTGTTGGAGTAGATTAACGCTGAGTGATTGCGCGATCAAGTAGCATCATTGCAGAAGTGAGAGAATCTTATGGATCATTTTGAAAGGTATCCCCTTGGTAGTCATCATCATAATCTACTATAAAAGAAGGATGTGTGACATAATAAGCTAGTGGAGATCGAGAAGATGAACTTTTATGTGCAACTAATGCAAGAGGATCATGAGTCTTTTCCAACTTTTTCGCTCTTGAAGCAATGACAAGTTTCTCATATTGCTGAAGGTAATCAAACAAATCATCATATGGGTCTTTTGTTAAATCCTTTGCCAAACGAACACTGGTGACATACTTGATCCATTCAGGTTGTAGGAAATTTAGGAATTTAGTGTTGATGGTGACAATGGGAAGTTCAATTTTGTTTCGTTTTAAATCATTCATCAGCTGTGAACAATGACTATAGACTGACACAAGTGATTCTCAAGATTCAGCAGTGATTGATCAAACTCATTATTAAACCGTGTTTCCCTCTCCACCACCGACAACGCAGTTCCCTACATTAGGCGTTCGACCCTAATCCACATTCTCGTACAATTTGACATGAATCGAAAAAATTGTATATATAATTTGGTATAGATATAAGAATCAAATTCATCACTTCGATATCAACCTCATATTGTTTCAAAGCATCACCCATAAGATCATCTTTAGTTTCACGTCTAGGGTCTTGATTTGTATCCGGTTGAATCATTTTAAACTCATATGGACCAACATCAATCGAATGATTAAGTAACTTTTGTGTCTCCCTTTTTCGGTTAAGATAACATTTGAATCGACTTGCCCATGGTATGTAACTTCCCTTTTCAAGCATTGGAGGATGGGTCTCTGATCCGGCATCGGCAAGCGATTGTTGATGTGCACGTGAAGTCGACATGTTTTGTGACTCAATAAATGGATATTTGTAGATGAAAAAAAGTTCTACTTGTGACTTAAAATGAATTAACGACGGTTAACAAAAATAGTGTTTGTGATTATGCCTTGTCTTGTTTAATCGAAATTAGTTCCCAAAGTATCAAAAATTCCAACTGTATCGAATATGAGTAGTCTTGTCGAAAAATGGTCACACGTTGTCCACGAATGAAATCAACAATCCTTCAAGTATCAAAATTCCACACTATCAATGAGAACAACGTTTCAGAATCCCTCGGTATCGAAATTCCAGCGTTACGTATCAAAATTCACTAGTATCGAATTTGTGCAATTTCGATAAAAAAACAGTTAGAGTATCAAAAACCACAATTTCGATGAGGAGCGTGTGAAAAGTATTGAGGATGAACAAATTTCGATTAGGAGCGTGTTATTGTGTCAAAAATGAACAATTTCGACAACAAGTCTAAATTCGATGGTCCCCGATATTGAACAACACTATCTTTACTTCTCGGACAACTCTTTTCTCGGACGGTTCAGATCTCGGATAAACTACTAAGTACAAATTCGATACTATCAACAAAATCCTATTTTCGATAATCACTAAAAAATACAAATCCCTATTCGTGGTTATCAAAAGTTTCATTTTCCTAGAAAGATTTCATCGAAAATGAATCAACAAAACGATGTAACCGTAGAGTGATCAATTTCGATGAATAGAATCCGTTTTAGACCTTTTCCAAAAATGCACTTCACAAATTCGATAAAACCAAAATTGTGTATTTTGCCAAGTTTGAATCAAAAATGAACACAGGATCGATAAAACCAAAATTATGATCAAAATCAACTCTAAAACGTTTTTAGATCTATCGAAAATGATATTTTTTTCTACATACACAATTTCGATGAAACCGAAAAAGTGTAAAATGCCTATCTTATCAAATCCAATGAAACCGAAAATGATAATCCTATAGTAATATCAAATTCGATGAAACCAAAAATGAATTACTAAGCTATTACAAATTGATAATCAATGAATACACAAGAAATAACTATCGAAAATGAGTAAAGAACTACCACACCAATTTTGATGAAACCGAAAAAGGTGTGTATCTATTACAACTCGATAAAAACAAGACAATACACTAAAAAATACTATCAAAAATGATCTAATAACCGATATAGCTTACGTCTTCATCATAAATCTTCATCGAAAATGAATATAAACCGTAAACTTGATGTCGAAATTGATAGAAGACTCAAACACGATCACGTCGAAGCACAAATCACACCAAAAATCACAAATAGATCACTCTTAAACTCTAATGGCATCTAATACCACTTGTTAGGTCGAATGAATATTGAATCACACTTATAGAATTCGGTTAAGCTTGAGAAAATAAGAGAGGAAGGCAAGTGTCATAATTTTTAATTTTATAAAAGAGGGAAAAGAGAAATGGGGAGGAAAGTGATTACAAGTCTTAACCTCCTTCTCTAGTAGAAGGGGGTATTTATAGAATGATAGGAACCCTTCTTTATTTCCTAATATTTGCTAATTAGTCCCTAGACTTTGGTATGTAAGCTATTTTTCACTTAAGCTTACATTACCTTATTACATTATAAAATAAAGTCTAAACATTACTAAATTAAATAAACCACTAAAGTATCATAATAGATACTTTTACAATCCTAACATTAACTACGGAATATTAAATGCAAGAAGAAAGTATAGAGTTAGAAAGATCAAACCACAACACGAAATTTATAGTGGTTCAATAAGGGGTGTTTATTTTTTTCTTTAATGAAAATGGGACAAAAATAGGGGTGTTTGTTTCGTCAGGTGCCAGTCCTCAGATCGATTGGGGATCCAGCTTTGTTATTGGGCCGGTCCCCTGATTGATAAAGGGTCCGCGACATGTTGGGCTAAAAATTGGTTTTTGGGTTTTGACGATGTTTGATAAATTTTGACGAAGGAGTGACATTTTAAGTTGCTTTTGACTTAAAAATACTTAAGCATTTCGGATGAAAATTTTAAGTTGTCGAGATTTATCGGAATAAATTTAATAGTAACGAGACTATTAAATGAGATGTTTACGAGATTTGTTTCATCATTCCTAGATGTAGACGCAAATAATTAAACAGTTCACATTTGAGTGGTTTAGTGAGGATGTCGGCAATGTTATCTTCTGACGGAACTTTTTCGATGGAAATATTTCCTTTTTGGATGTTGTCGTGAAGGAAATGATGACGGATTTCGATGTGTTTTGTACGCGAGTGTTGCACGAGATTTTTGTTCAAGTCGATGGCTCCTTTGTTGTTGCACATAATCGTAATATCGTCAAGGCGGTTGTCATAGTCGATAAGAGCTTGTTTCATCCATAGTGCTTGTTAGCATGTCTTTTCGGCGCTTATGTATTTGGCTTCAGTGGTGAAATAGCAAGAGCAGTTTGCTTCTTCAAAAACCAAGATGTTAGACAACATCCCATAAATGTACAAATGCTGCTGGTGCTTTTTCGATCCACGCAATCTATCGTATGATCAGAGTCGGCATATACTACAGTTTCTATACCAGACCCCTTAGGATAACATAATCCCAAGTGCGTAGTGCCTTTAATGTATCAGAAGATACGCTTAACCACTTCAAGATGAGAGTTTTTGGGATCATCTTGGAAGAGTGCACAAAGGCAAACACTAAACATGATATCAGGCCTACTTGCCATTAGGTATAATAAATTACCTATCATGCCCCTATACTTAGTATTGTCCACGGACTCACCTCCTTCCTCTTTCGTGAGTTTCGTATCCGAGGACATAGGCATTTTCATTGGTCTAGAATCTTCTAGTCTAAATTTCTTAAGCATTTCTTTATTATATTTAGATTGATTAAAGAAGATACTATCTTCTAATTATTTTATTTGTAAACCAGGGAAGAAGTTTAGTTCACCCATCATGCTCATTTCAAACTCATCGTGCATGATTTTGGCGAAGTCATCACACAACTCTTAACAAGTTGAACCGAATATAATATCATCGACATATATTTGAACAATGATGAGATTTGAACCTTTCTTCTTTGTAAAAAATGTGTTATCTACCATTCCTATGTATTCATGTTTAATAAGAAATGTCACGAATTAGAGGCTTCTACTGCTTAATGTTGTTGGTTCAAGTTTGTGTTACTGCTGAAGATTAGAGAAAACAGTCTAAGTGATTAGTACTGTTAGTTTAATAGTTAGTGCTACTAGTACAAAGTGTTAGTACTGTTAGTTTATTAGTACTGTAAATTATGTAGTTAGGACTGTTAGTATAAATAGTTAGTATTGCTAATATGATATGCATGAGATATATTAGGAATAGATATGCATTGATTAGTAGACGCGTTTTGTATGCCCATTAGGGTTTCTTGGTGTTTAAAAGAAACCCTACGACATAGATCTAGATAAGTTTTCATAGCAGTCATAGTTAGTATTCATAGTTTCAAGGTTATTCTGTAAATTTGATTGTGTTTAATATATTGAAAGTTTACCTAGATCTTGTTTTACTATTTCATTGTTCTTCTTAGTATTACAAACTAGTTTCTTCATAGTTTGTAGTATTCACAATCTTAGTTTCTATTATAGTTGTCTTGGATCTATCCAACACAACTAAGCTTTAACAAGCTAAGTAAGATCTGTTTCAAAAGGGATCAACAAGTGGTATCAGAGCTTGTTGAGAAACTTTGAATAAGAAGAACACTATATCTTCACAAGATCTCATATTCAAAGAGAAGAGAATCACAATCAGAAACTACCCAAAACATGTCTGCACTAAAACTTCCTATGCTCAAAACAGAACCTATATCTCTGAGCATGAAATGGAGCAATAATACTTACTCACACTGAATATGCTCTTTGGGAGGTTTTTGTGGAATGGGTGAATCACCTGCTGCAATTTCATCAGCTATGTTGTACTGAATGACCATTCGTCCTAAAACTGCTGAACAAAAGCTAGCAAGGATAGAATGAATTGGAAAGCAAAAGCCTCTGCTGTTGGCCATTCCTGATGAGCACCTATTGAAGTTTCATGGAATCAATGATGCAAAGACCTTATGGGAAGCAATCAAGGCCAGGTTTGGAGGCAACAAAGAATCAAAAAAATGCAGAAAACCATTCGAAGCAGCAATAATAATAATTTGTCTGCATCCAAGATCTGAAGACTGGATAAAACCTATGATAGGTTTTTAGAAACTCATCACAAATTGGAAATTCAGGTGAAGTCATCGCTCAGAAGATGCAAATCTAAAGTTTGCTTAGAAGTCTAAACCATCAGCTTTGGAACTAATATTACTTACTCATAAAACCTAAAAACTGATCTAGGACACATTATCGCATGGTATGATTTGTATAATATTCTAAAGGTGTAATGAATCTAGATTAAAGGCCAATTAAGCTCAAGCTAAACTCTCAGAATGTGGTATTTTGAATCTTAGAAAACACTAGAATAGCTAATGAAAAGCAGTTAATACTGCTGGAAGTTTCTACCTGCAAGTTCAGCAGGTACAAGCTTCTTCGTCAACTTATGTTGATGATGTCATGTTTTTCCTCTTCGTAATAATCTAGTTGATCCCAATGACCAATCTAAACTCCTTAGCTTGAATGTAAGGTTTAAGTTTATATTGTATAGATCCAAGAACAATATATATCATATAATATATATTTGAATCCTAAGATTGAGAATATCATAAACTATTTTGAATTTAGTTTGTAATAATAAGAAGAACAATAAAACAGTAAAAAAATCAAAAACAAATAGTTTATCAAACTTTATACCTTAATGATAGTAAATACTAATTACTCAAAAAGTATTAGGGTTTTTACAAGAACCCTTGAGCATTGACAATGACTCAATATATGGTGTACATAGCATCTATACCCCTAGACCTCATTTTTATACACTAAGGCGTCCTACAAGGCTTACAATACTTTCCTAAGTTATTCATGATCTTTTTAAACAAATAACTTATAAATAATCTTTTACAAAATAACTAAAATACTTATCTTCGTAAGTATTCTTGTTCACACAATCATTCTCATGACTTTAACCATTTGACATAGTAACTTTTCCAAGTCATTGTAATCTTCTAGCAGTTTAAACCATTCAGCATTTAACTGTTTGAACTAGCAGACACTAACTGAGCACGAAGCAAGTAAGTACTTAGGTATAATATCTTCATTCTTTATCAATCAGTACTAATTTAACACTGAGCAGTACAGACCTTATGCTAGCCAGATGTTAACTTTACTCTAGCAGTAACGAACATATACAAGCAGTACAACTTTTGTACAAACAGTACTTAAATATACTAAATTAGTAACTAGAAGTAGTAAACTTAAATACTACCAGTACTAACTACTTAGCATAATTTTCCATTAGAACACCAACAAAAACAGTATACCAGATCAGTAATTAACTCAAAGAATCATCATTAAAGTCATTAAATCCCAACAATCAACCCCTAAACTTGATGTTTCATCTTCTGAATATTCAAGTTCTTATTAAAAAGTCTTTCAGTCACTATCTAGAGGATGCATTCAAACACATCAAAGACACATTTCCTGCTTGTCATGACTTGATTAGTTGAAAGTCACATCTCATTCCAATGATCAGCTTGAATTTTCTTGTTGAGCATATTTGTGATTGTTATTGGTGTGAGGGGATATCTCTTCTTAACTACCATAAAGATGTTTAGATTTTTAAATCTCATAAAGTGCACTCTACAATAATCAAACAGCTTCTAAACAGTCACTTTGTATCTGTGTAGATTCCTCCATACTTCACTCTTTATGTTAGGTTCAAACATTACTTTCAGATCACCCCAGAACACTCTTTCATAATCATCCTCCTGGACCCCACCCCTTGTATTCACCATGGTTTATTTTTTACCAACTTCCAAGAGTCTCTAAGTCCCTTCTTTATTAATGTTCTGAAGCTCTTAATCATTGGGAAAAAAATGAATACCTATTATTGAACTTCAATCAGCTTCTTAATAAGTATAGAAACCCTTCTGTCCTTCTTGAACAATCTTATATAAACAATCAATTGGAGGTTGGTACTAGAGAGTATATACATTAATTGCTAATCCTGCATCATCTTGAAACTATTCCATATGCTTTTCATTCACGCCCCTTCATCATCTTTATCAACTTCTTTATGCTCATCTGTCTCTTTATCATCCTCCATTCTTTGTCTTTTGGAAGATTCTTGTTTCTGCTCATTTCTTACCAATTGATTTCTTTCTGCTGCCTTCAGCTTTCTTTTCACTACTTTCTGCCTTCTTTTCACTTCCTTTTACTTCTTCAGAATCCATGGGTTTAAAATTGTTTATCCAACCTATTGTCTTATAAAAAGCCTTTTGGATTTCTTCATAACTCTTATTCTTCAACTGGTTATGAGTAAATCCTCCTATATTCTTTAAATAAGTGCACATTTGATTCCTTCTCTGACTTTTGTTGGTGCTTTCTCTCATTTTTCTTCTGTTCTTAACTTAGCAAAGTGTCTCTTCCTTTCATTCATTAGTTCCATAAACAATTTTGACTTTTCTTCAATAGTCAATTCACCTTGCTCTTTCTCCTGTAATCTTTTACACAACTCATAGTCAGCATCCATCATGGCTTGCACATTGTCCCATTCTTCAATTTTGCTAAAGTGGCATGTTTTTTGTAATTCACATTCTCTCTTCAAGCCTTGCTGCTTCTTGTGACTTTAACCATCTATCCTTCTTGCAACTCCTTCATCAAGCCTTATTTGATCCTTTTTATTCAAAGGAACTTTAGGTTCAATCATCTTAGCTTTCCCTTTATCCTTAATGCTTCAAGAAGATACTGAATTTAGTGTTCTTGATGTGGTTTCACCACAACTCTAAATGTAATGACTTTATCTTGGGAATTGTATGAAAGGTGTTGTGGGTACAGTACTCCCCTTACTGCTCTTTGTATCAACAACCTTAGATTTTGCACTCTTCAATTCAGCCAATGTTTGAGCTAAGGTAATCTCTACTTTAGTTATAACAGGTGATGTCACAGCAGTAGTAGAGGGAGCAACACTAGTTTTAATCTCAACAACACTAACCTTTTTAGGAATCACATCATGCTCTTTTTTAGTCATATCATTTTGAGCAAAAACTTCATCACCAATAAGAGCATCTGTGTCAAATATTTTTGTATCATCTGACCTCCCTTAAGGTTCATCAACTAAAGAAACTTCAGCATCCTTGTCAATGTCTTCAATACTCCTCCCCTGTTTGGATGCATCCTCCTGAGCACCTAAACCTTCATCATTTGAGGATTCTACTTTCCTTGTGCTACCAACCCTGTACAATCTTTTGAAATTATAAGTTCTCTTGCTGGCCTTCTTCTCAAGCTTCTTCACCCTACTTTTCAAACTGGCTATCGCCAAAGCTTGAGTTGTCTTTGTAGTCTCCATTACAAGAACTCTATTAGATAATTTGGTACAAGGTTCATAAATTCATGAAGTTGCATTCTATCCTCACCACATTGAGATGGGGGGGGACATAGAATGTTTAGGCACAGACTAACCTCATTTGTCCTCCTTTTCAGTCATAGTTCTGTAGAAGGCACTTAGATTGAGAAACCTTAAATGTCATTTCTCGCTTCTATTAAGACTGTTTCTTCTGGGGTTTTAGATATAGATGGTTTAATTGTAAAAAAAAAAATGGGTGTCTATTGAGAATCAGTAGGAATGTCTAATCTACACCCTCTTTCTTGATTAGCTTGAAACCTCATTGTTTGCAAACAGGGGTGTTACACTTCTAGAAAAAATCTTTTCCTCTCTCTTTATGTTGGCAAAGATTTCTTTGTGTGTGAGGGGTTTACATAAAGTCATCATTGTGATGTTAACATATCACCAAGCTTATAATTAATAAATACTTGTACAAATCGGTGGATACATCATAAAATTTAACCCCTCACTCCTAAGTGCTTTACCATAGTGCACAAAAATATACTTTGACAGGTTAAATATTTTTGGTTTAGGTGGCCAAGCATATGATTGCAAGGCCATAGTGCATACTGAATCTTCCATGCAATGGTCTTACATTAAGGCATTGCGTAATGGTATGAATCAAAAACTATCCATTGTGGAGAAAAGAAAGCTTAATAGAATTTAAGATTGGGAGAATGTTATTCATACCCATCCTCGCCAGACTTCAAAATAGTATCAGTTGGCAAACAATCAGTACCACCTGCATCTTTTAAGTTAAGATTACTTCTAATACTTGTCTCTGTGATGATCACCTTCTTCTTATCAACTAAGGCTTATAACTGACGTTCTTTATTAACCGTCTTTACCTTTACTGTTGCCCAGAACTGTTCAATGCAAGATGTATAGATAGTAGGATTGACAGTTAAAGCATAACAAATTTGGTTAGCATTTAGAAAATAAATAATTTCATGAAACCTATCACTTTCAATAGGTTTTTCCAAGAATGTGATCATGTTGTGAGTGTCAGCAAAATTTAAGGTTGACAATGTATTTGTGTTTTTGATGATAAAAGATTAATTGAGTTGTATGGTTTACGTGTAGAAGAGTGTTTGAATGAATTGAAATCCAAATAAAGAATCGAATGAAATCCCGAATCAAGTAATGTTCATTAAAATCACCCACAACCAGCATTAACATAAACAGACAACCACTAATGTTAAGCCTAGGCATTAATAAGTGTTTGCCTAACAGCATTAACTTATGCCTAACAATAGTAAGTAACCCAACAGCAGTAACTCAACAGCATCAACTTAAGCTTATCAGCATTAACCTAAAGCTAACAACATTAGGTTTGAGTTACCAGCATTAACTTCAATTTCATTACAAAAAGCATTTCCATCATCAATATTAATTCTCACAAGCTCTCTTTCTGTTTTTAAACTCACAATATCTCTCATTTCTTTTTCTCACTGAAACACTCTGTCTGTTTTTCATGCACACATCTCTCGTTATGTTTTTACTCACTTTTCTCTCAATTCTTTTTCTTACTCAATCACTCTTTCTATTTTTATTTCACACATCTCTCGTGTCTATTTTTTCAGCTCACCTAATTCTCTCTTTCTTTTCTTACCAATTCAGACAGTTTTGTACATTGTGACATCAATCCATTAGTCATATTGTCCTCCTAACTTACAAATGTGTTTAAACCCTTGAGAGAGGTGGATCATTAAACTATTTAGATGTAGTCTCAAACCTAGTTTGAGCACCTACAACCCCAATATGGTTTCTTGGCACCTGGGACCACTACCTGAACCAATTCCCTAAGGACTTGGCTCATTAAGTGTTGCCATAGATTAGGTCCTATTGATGTTACCACTATCATGCTCTGCTTCTAAGCTAGAAGCAGTAGTGGCAACCCTTTCCATTTTGTCACCCAACTCCTTATAGACAGTCTCATCTGCAACAAGGTGAATAGGTCCACTAGATTAAGATATCTAAGTGTTCCTTTTGGCTATACTAGGTTTGTAAGTCTTGAAACAGTACTAACTTTGGCTCAGCAGTACTAACTTTTGCCCAATAGCACTAAATCCTGCCTAGCAGCATTAACCTTACAACTACCAGTTTTAACTCCAAATTAATCACTAATACCATCTCCAAACCATATCAATCTTGAATATAACAAAAACATCTTCAGAGATTAAGTAATCCAATGCTAGCAATCAAAAAGTTAAACCTGCTAACATCAAAAGCCTTTGTGAAAAGATCTGCAACATTGTGGTCTGTATGAATCTTGATCACTTGAATCAACTTCTTCTCATAAGAAACTTTGATAAAATTTATGATGCCTAATCTCTATGTGCTTGGTTTTAGAGTGAAACACTGGATTTTTCACAATAAAGATTGTACTTTCATTATCAATGTAAATCTCGATGTTCATGAAATTGAACCCATAATCAAGCATTTGATTTTAAATCCATAACACATGTCCACAACAATTAGCAGCAGCAACATACTCTACCTCAATGGTAGAATTGGCAATTATAGTTTACTTTTTACATTGTTGTGAAATCAACCTTTTTCTAAGGAATTAACAACCTTCTGTTGTAGATTTCCTGTCAAGGTAAGCTCTAACATAATCACTATTAGCGAAAGCTTCCAAGTCAAATGGTGAATCCCTAGGATACCAAAGTCCCAATTTAGGTTAACCTTTCAAGTATCTAAAGATTCTCTTCACAGCATGAAGATGTAAGACTTTAGGAGTAACTTGAAACCTTGCACAAGGACAAACAACAAACATTATGTCAGGCTTAGAAGCTGTCAAATACATCAATGATCCAATCATTGATCTGTATAAGTGAACATCTACATCCTTAGCTTCTTCATCCTTGAGCAATGCCTTGTTAGTCTCAATTAGAGTGCTTGCTGTCTTAACTGAGGAGAAATCAAATTTCTTTAATATATCAACCACATACTTGTCTTGGCTGATGAAGATACCATCATCTCTCTGCATGATCTGCAACCCTAAGAAGAAAGTGAGCTCCTCCATAGAACTCATTTGAAACTTCTTGTGCATCAAACCTTCAAACTCTATACATAAATACTTCTTAGTAGACCTAAAGATGATGTCATCTACATACACCTGTACTGACAGGATATCACCTTTTCTCTTCTTAATAAACAAAGTCTTATCTATAACCCCTTTTCTAAATCCATATTCTAATAAGTAGGTAGACAAAGTCTCATACCAGGCTCTAGGAGCTTGATGTAGACCATATAAAGTTTTTCTACCTTATACACTTTATCAGGGAACTGTGGATCTTCAAAACCAGGAGGTTGGTAGACATACACCTCCTCTTCAATAGTACTGTAACACCCCCAAATCTGAGTTGCAGTGGAATATTGAATATCCGTGGGCGTTACTTCATAGATCAATAGCACAAGATATAAGAACGACTACTAAACATGTCGTTTCAAGAAGATACATTGGATTAACAAAATACTTGTTTATTACATAAGCTCATGGCTTCAAATTGTTCGACAATATAAGTAAAGATATTGGTTTATAACAAATGTTCCCAAAATGTAATACGACCCAAATCTTTAGTATTGACTCTCTCTAAAGAGTGACCCCAATGTATCTTGGTACATCGTGCCTTATTGACATGAGAAAAACATGCTTAAAACGTCAACATAAAGTTGGTGAATTCATAGGTTTATGTAAATCAATTGTAGGACCGCAAGATTTCCATGTGTATGATTAAGCAATAGATGCAAACATCATAAAAAGTAATTACGTTTTCCTAAGCTCATGACACTGAAGCTCGACATGTATGAATGCAATAAATTGCCAACAATGCCCGTGAATGATGTTTTAACCCGCAACATCCTAATTCTGACATGGTATACGTTTGTTGTCTGGCAAACCGTCACAGTGAGTGCTACTCACCCAAACGGGGACGTCAATCCTAAATAGATCTATTTATAACACTCGCGCTTACAATCTAGTAATTGACAGTTCATGATAAAGGGCTCAGTGGGTTATCGCTACTTAGGCAAAACACGTAATCATTGTATAAAATGTACCATTGCGTCTAATTTTTAAAACAAAGCATGTTCTCATCCTAAAGATGTAAAACATTTAAATAATTATAAAGCATAGGGCTATGAACTCACCTTAGTAGGTAGTCCCCTATGAATGATAAATATATCCATGTATGACAAATGAATCTCACCGTAAAATACCTAAGTAAATACGGTCAGTCTTAGTCTACCAATTTAGGGTAACGACTTAATGCATAAACTATAATAAATTACTAGTTTATATATACTGTTATCACTTGTGTGGTGGTGCACATGTTTATTGTATTTGTCTTTACTTGTTGGCTTTTGGGGAGGTATACGATTACACACGTTCAAGTATATGTATAAACGTTATTAATAAATATACATATTTATTAAGTTGTGTTTTAATTTGTATAATATCGATAATATTATAAACCTTGTTACAGATTCACCAAAGTGTTATTAAAATCACTTCCGTTCATAAAGTACCCTTAGGTTTTTCTATATTTACAAAAACATTCCCTAGGTTTATGAAAATATAATATTTACACTTTAAACCCTTAAGTTTCCACATTTACACCTTTTAGTCCCTTAACTGTAAAAATCACATTTTAAGCCCAATTAAGATTTGAAAAGTGGTAACAGGTTTCATTGGGCTCCAATAAGCTACATAAGCTGTGGTAGCTTATAAATAAGCTTGGATGAGCTTATTTTTGCTTATTGGGACTTTTGGGTCCGTTAAGGTCCATTAAGCAAATTAAAGGTCCAATAAGGATTCTAAAAGCACATAAAAGGCCCTTTTCTCATAAGCTCATTTAAGCTTAGTGAAAGTTAATTCCATAAAAAAATAATTTGGGGGTGAGATTATTTGAGCTTATTGGGCTCGTTAGCCCAATAACCTTAACCCGAAAAGTCCAAAAGGTCCATTAGGGTTTTATACATGATTCAACTTATTTTTCTAGTCTCAATAAGCACTTATGGGTCTGTTTAAGTTGTTTTTACTTTCTGGCACATTCCATAAGTTATAAGCTCTTGGTATTGGGCTTTTAGGCCCATTACGAACCCGTTAAGCATTTTAAGCGTGTGGGTTCATCCCACTTAGGTCCATTAGTACTTTAAGCTCTTAATAAGCCTACCATTATGTATAAGCTCGCGAATAATCTGCTTTAGCTTATTGGTGGCCATTGGGCCCGTATTGGGCCTCGCTAAGGGCTGTTAAGCCCATTTGTGGCCCAATAGGGTTTCCTTATGTGTATTACTTAACCAAATGGCTCATTAAGTCTTTTAGCCCTTCAATAAGCTCAAGTGAGCTTAATAATAAGCTATGGCCCCTAACTAACGGACTGTTGGGCCTATTAACGTCTGTTTGGTCCAACAAGGTTTGTTAGCAGCCCGTTAAGCTTATTAGTGATATTTAGGGCTCGTTAAGATTACTAGAAAAACAAAATAAGTTCATTAAGTACACATATAATTCGTGTTTATCACATGCAATCATCCAACTAGTTAGTATACATCTTCCCAAGCCAAGCCATCATGTTTTCATGAAAAGTTTACGTGTGGTTTTCATGCAAATCATTTTTAATGAAACCTTATAAGCCTTAGTCTTGATAAGCCTCATTTTTATATATGTTAACATCATTTTAGCACCACATAAGTAATAATGTACATACGTACATGCGTATAACATGTATGCTTTGCATTATGCATGCATAAGCTCATGTTAGTTTGTTATCTACAAACTAACGTGACCAAATCGACTAGCAACCAAAGAAACAATTATAATACGAACATATATAAGCTTAGAACGCGACTTACAAAGGTCTTAGAGTCTTGGTTTCGAGTTTGGACGTGTAGAATGACAACCCCTATGTGTACACTTGATCGTATAATCGAATCTTAGCTTAACCCGAATCCTTCCGTGCTTCTAAACCCTTAGACGTATAATCCTAGCTTAATGATCACTAGATTATACCTTAGAATACTTGTATGGTGTCGTGTTTGTGTGGGTGTTATGCCTCGGCTATGGTATGACCTGAAACAATGAGGGAAATAAGGATGGTTTTGCTTTGAGAGAGTTTGTGTGTTTAAGGGTGGTAAGAAGTGTTAAGTGTCAAGTATGAGTGGGTTTATATAGGCTCAAGATTAGTTAGCTTTCCTAGTTCTTAATCCAAACCAAACCATGCCTTAATAGGTGGTTTCGGTTAGACATAGTTAATCTCAAATGGTTTTTTTATTACCTCCTAAGTACACTTCTTAATTACTAGATCACGGTACAAGATACTTGAGATTTAAAAATCTTATGGTATGTGTATGGTGAGTGTTGGCCGCGGGTTTCCAAGAGCAAAGGAGGGATCCAAAGTGGTTATTACCTATTGTGTTTTAGGTTAATTAGGAACATTAAGGACAAGCCTTAATTAAACCCTTTTTGTACATGTACTTAATATAGGACATTAGGAGATTTGCTAGGTGTTTAGGTAGGGTGGGACGAGTAGGCTTGGAGCGAAAGAAGGGTTTTGAAATCTCATGCAAGATATACAAGTACATTCTTTAATTAGGAGATAATTGTACAAGATTTACAAGCTTTAGTTTAGGTTTTAGCTTTACACAATGGACATTTTGTTTTATTTGAGCTATAATCGGCCTTCATGGCTTAGTAACAAGCAAATTTAATAATTTTTGTGTTTAGGGATTAAAAGTGGTTATTGGTTTGAGTCCAGGTAGGTCTAGGTATTTTCGGGGTGTGTCTAAAGGTATATTTTTTTTTGCGAAACGTAAGTCTTTTACGTGACCAATAAAAATAAAACGCGCAAAGTCAATAATTATCTTCTTAAAAATTACATAACACTTTCTTGACATAAACCTTAATTTATTTGGTGACTGTTTACATTGAATGATTATTTCTACTCTACGCTATTTAGCTTAAAAGTTAAATTAAAAGTAAACGCGTATCAGACTAAAATAAATAGTGAAGAATAATAGAGTCGTACAATGACCTGAAATTAAATGTTACAAGTACCATATAAAAAGGCACTCTTCACATCCATCTAGTACACAATAAACCCCATAAATGATGCATAGGCCAAAAATAACCTAATTGCTTCTATCCTAGCAACATGAGCAAAAACCTCATCATAATCAATTCCTTCTTCTTGGGTGTAACCTTGTGTAACCACTCTTGCCTTGTTTCTGACTACTATCCCTCTCTTATCTTTCTTGTTTCTATAGACCCATTTTGTTCCAATGGCATGCTTGCCTTTGGGTAAATCAACCAATCTCCAAACCTTCTGCAAACTAAACTATAGCAACTCATCTTGCATTGCCTCTATTCAGCTTGGATCTATCAAAGCTTATGTCACCTTCTTGGGTTCTATTTGTGAGAGAAAATATGCAAATAAACAGTTTTGATAATCTTTGTGATTTGTTCTCCTATGCTTTTTGATGTAACTGGCCATAGCAAGTTCTTCAGAGATCTTGGTCATCCTCCTTGTTTGAGTAGCTGAATTTATGTCTCCAATAATATGGTCTTTAGGATGATCCTTATGAATTATGGTTGTGGGAATATGACTGACATTCATGATGGTTTCCAAGTTGTTAAGGCCAGTCTCTGCACCCACATCTTCATCATCATATGCACCACTAAAGATACCAGTAACATGAAGATCAACAGTATCCTCCAAATCAGGCATTAGATGCTTATTCCATTTGCATATTACTTTTGCTTTTCTTCTTTCTTTTCTTTATAAGTTGTTTCTTCAGCTTATTCACTAAGCTTAAACTCGAACAAGCTTAGTGAATAAGC